>JAXCGZ010000553.1:27500-47500 GCA_037179515.1 Halocaridina rubra | reverse complement strand
TTAGGTTTCACGTCATGACTCCCTTTTCTACTAAGGGCTAGGACGGTTGCCTTTATGCGAAGGACTTGTTTTGGCAAATGTAATGTCGTATGAATTTTGGACTTCCATTTGAATTCACACTTTGTAAGATGACTGGGTTATCTCACCGTTTGTCACCACTGACGTAATGATTAATTACTACGTTATAATTATTAGTACCAGACGGGTACAAGGTAAGAATGGACAAGCAGTGATTCCTTTATCTTAATTTATTCTAGAGTACAACACATTCGACGCCTCAATGCCCCCCACCCTATGACTATCACAATCTAAGATCTATTCGTGCCCCTGGCAAAGTTCTAACTAACTGTGTCTGCCCTGGGTGGTTCTTGAAATACCCCCGGGGCAGGGCGTGGCTTGACATCCAATCCTGCCAATGAACTCGAGTGACATCTAGTCCTGCAAATCAACGCCAGATTCGAAGTGGAGTCCGCCCCTATTTTGGGGCAGAGCTGTTTCAACAAACCTATAGAACGGAAAAGTTCCAGGTCAGAGCGTGGCTATTGGGTAACTCTCCAGGGCATGTACATACGAATGGGTTACATGTTTGTGTTTCTTGTGGTTTAGGAATTGGCTAACTTCTTGGCCTTTCCCACCCTCCTCAGGCACTCCATGTCGGATGCCAAGTCTCATGGGTCCGGTCATATATCTCCTTGACACTTTCTACAAACATTGGCTGTACCGCAGAAAACAATTGGGAGAGTATTCTATTTCACCCTTGACTTCTAGCCTCACATGTTTCTCTTCACGACTTGTGGTGTTTTCGAGGACCGAGGGTCCCTTATCCTGTAGGCCTCTTGGGGGGTGCATGGCGCCAGCGGTTAGTTCCAGGTGCCTAGCCATAAATCTTGGTGGTCCCAAGGGAACACATGGTCGGCACCCAAAACTCAATAAAAGTGAGGGCATGTAATAAAAAATCTGTGCCCTCGACCAACCGTTACCCCTCAAGATTTGATACAAGTTTCAGATTCTGGCTTCAGTATGACGGAAGTCATACGACAGTAATCGTTACCCTGAGTGTATGCCCTTACTAACCTCAGTCCGTGACGGGGCGCGAACCCTCGACCTGCCTCCTCAGAGTCGCGGACGCTACCATTTTGCCATGGAGACTACATATATATATATATATATATATATATATATATATATATATATATATATATATATATATATATATATATATATATATATATATATATATATATATATATATATATGCATACATACATACATATGTGTGTGTGTAAGTAAGGCCTTAACTATTGATAAGATGGTATTAGTTACTACAGAGAGATTTAGTGGTCTTGACTCCCCGAAAGAAAAAAAAAGCTTTGATTGATTTGTCGACATGAAATGGAAATGGGAATGATTTGATATTAACCTTTTTATCATTAAAAAAAAAGATCTTCAAACTGCTTGTTCTAAGCTTGAATAAGAGGTATGTCTTAGTATGTTTGGTCTTCAGTATATCAGTAAAATTTATATACACAGGAATGCTCAAGCCTCAGCATATTAATAGTGACACAGAGTTCGGCAAATAACCACTATACCAACACCAACAACAACAACTGCAACAACAAAATAACAAAATATGAGTACAAATACACTAGCAATAAAATGACGTATATTTGGGGGATATAAGAAGAAAAAAGCAACTATCTGCCATTCAAATGACGATAAGTAAAGGAATGCGTGCATACATAACATGGCCGCGTTCCCCCGACCTTTTTCCTCTACTACTTTTCGTGGCTAAATATTCCTCAATTCGCGTGTGGACTAAATCAAATATGAATAGCGAAAATTGCCCTCCACCTTCCAATTAGGACTCCCTTTTCCCCTTCTAATTATCTCTCCATGCAATCGATCCCATTATAGTACCTGTGATCGGTATACCGAAGGGTGAATTTCAAATGCAATAAAGTCTTATAGCGCGGCTCACCAGTGGAAGAAAAAGTTAGTGCAGTATAGACATGCAATATCTAAGAGAAAAAAAAAACATGAAATTTCAAGTTAGTAAGCTCTATGTGCATATGATTCAGGTCCAATATATCACTTGTAATAGTCACTTTATTACGCCTTTCAGGACTTCAACGATGGTTTAATAAGAACCTTTCAACATGTAAATCTCACTTTGCACGTTCTTGAGAAATAACTGTTGGGGTAAGCTTAAAAGAAATGAATTACCTTACTGTTACTTAAATATATCACAGGAATGAGACTTGTAATTTGCCCATTTCTAACAACGAAGAAACATTCCTTGATTCGAAAGGTGTGAAACCATATGTATGAGAGTTTTTTTATGATGGCTAAATCGATTTAAAGAATTATTGGATGAATAAATAAATGAATGAATATATGAATAATAATAATATTAATATACTAATAATAATAATAATAATAATAATAATAATAATAATAATAATAATAATAATAATAATAATAATAATAATAATAATAATAATAATAATAATAATAATAATGATAATAATGATAATATATTGATAAATTAGCTCCTTCCATTAATTATTCTGAAAGTTAGAGATGGGCAAAGGTAGTGATACTTAATGTCTTCATAAATAAATCCTAAAACCTTCACGCTAGTTACCATTTACAACTTTTGGTAAGTATAAAATAAAGATGGATATTAGAAATCATTTGTAAATTCCATACGATAAAATCAATCAATTATTGAACAATGAATAAAGTTATACGAAACCTTATGAAGCGAAAATTCTCAGATTTACTAAATCAGCTCAGTGCTAATGAGGAAATTTAACAAATTTTCATGTTGAGTACTCTCAATGTGCCAAAGGCGGCTCTGAGTAGGAGGGATTGGTGAAGGGGGAGCTAAAATGGAAGAGACTGAGATCATAGAGTGGTCAGATTTGCCAAGTGGGGAAAGCACAGAATAGGAGTAGTTTGAAGGGTTAGAAATAAGAAATAAACCAAGAGTGTTTGCTGCATGTTCGTGATGATCAGGAACACGAGTAGAATGTTGAGAATTTGCTCCAGATCGTGAGTAATAGAGAAAGCAAGGGCCTCACTTCCTCCCACATCAGTGTGAGAAGAAAGAAACCACTCACTGTGGTGTACATTGAAGTCTCCAATGTACAGAACTTCGGCATGTGGGTGAGAAAGATAGCAAGGACACATGGCACGAGGACAGAAATTCAAAGAATGACACAAACTCGATGGAGTTTGGAAAACAGTAGCAGAAGCAAAGGAAACTAGTGGTAGTGGAGAGGTAAACTTTTAGCCAGAGAACATCAAAGTCAGGAGATTCAAGGTCCATGAGCCTCGCAATAGGAGTGTTAGTGCTGCAGTAGGCACGGACCCCACCTTTGGAACGAAAATGAGTATGCAGATTAAAGTGAGATATTTTAAATTAGTCAGTAGAAGCGTGCATAGAGAGCTGGGTTTCAGATAGGAGGAGGAGGTTAGGGAGGGAAAAAAAAAAAAAAAAAAAATATATATATATATATATATATATATATATATATATATATATATATATATATATATATATATATATATATATATATATATATATATATATATATATATATATATATATATATATATATATATATGTATATATACATATATATATATATATATATATATATATATATATATATATATATATATATATATATATATATATATATATATATATATATATATATATATATATATATATATATATATATATATATATATATATATATATATATATATATATATATATATATATATATATATATATATATATATATATATATATATATATATATATATATATATATATATATATATATATATATATATATATATATATATATATATATATATATATATATATATATATATATATATATATATATATATATATATATATATATATATATATATATATATATATATATATATATATATATATATATATATATATATATATATATATATATATATATATATATATATATATATATATATATATATATATATATATATATATACACATATATATATATATATATATATATATATATATATATATATATATATATATATATATATATATATATATATATATATATATATATATATATATATATATATATATATATATATATATATATATATATATATATATATATATATATATATATATATATATATATATATATATATATATATATATATATATATATATATATATATATATATATATATATATATATATATATATATATATATATATATATATATATATATATATATTTATATATATATAAATATATATATATATATATATATATATATATATATATATATATATATATATATATATATATATATATATATATATATATATATATATATATATATATATATATATATATATATATATATATATATATATATATATATATATATATATATATATATATATATATATATGTATGTATGTATGTATCGATATATTTATAAATATATATATATATATATATATATATATATATATATATATATATATATATATATATATATATATATATATATATATATATATATATATATATATATATATATATATATACACATATATATATATTTATATATATATATATATATATATATATATATATATATATATATATATATATATATATATATATATATATATATATGTATATATATATATATATATATATATATATATATATATATATATATATATATATATATATATATATATATATATATATATATATATATATATATATATATATATATATATATATATATATATATATATATATATATATATATATATATATATATATATATATATATATATATATATATATATATATATATATATATATATATATATATATATATATATATATATATATATATATATATATATATATATATATATATATATATATATATATATATATATATATATATATATATATATATATATATATATATATATATATATATATATATATATATATATATATATATATATATATATATATATATATATATATATATATATATATATATATATATATATATATATATATATATATATATA
Organism: Halocaridina rubra; assembly: GCA_037179515.1. NCBI lineage: Eukaryota > Metazoa > Arthropoda > Malacostraca > Decapoda > Atyidae > Halocaridina > Halocaridina rubra. The sequence goes on along the minus strand of JAXCGZ010000553.1, from coordinate 42,348 downwards.
TATATATATATATATATATATATATATATGTATATATATGTAGTCTACGTGGCCAAATGGTAGCGTCTGCGACTCTGTGTCGGCAGGTCTAAGGATCGCGCCCCGTCAGGGTCTGAGGATAGTAAGGGCATACACTCGGGGTAACGACTACACTTGCCAAAACAAGTCCTTCGCAAGGAGGTATCAGTCCTAGCCCTTAGTAGAAAAGGAAGTCCGTGACGTAAAACCGAAACAAGCGAACATATATATATATATATATATATATATATATATATATATATATATATATATATATATATATATATATATATATATATATATATATATATATATATATTTATATATATATATATATATATATATATATATATATATATATATATATATATATATATATATATATATATATATATATATATATATATATATATATATATATATATATATATATATATATATATATATTTATATATATATATATATATATATATATATATATATATATATATATATATATATATATATATATATATATATAAGAAATATATTTATCCTCTGGCCAGGATTCGAATATAAGACATATAATTACTCAGCCAAGGCGCTTCCAACTAAACCACAGCAAGCTTTAAAAGAAGAAGGTAGCATCTCAGCTAACAGTTAAGTTATCGAATCAACGCACATATCTGAATACATTTTGTTCATATTACAGCTTCTTCCCAACCTCACTCGTGGCTTTATTTTCGCATTTAATTCAAGTCCTGTGTTACATAGGCATTAACATTTATCAAAGAAACACATTAACATATGTGAAAACATCAAATCTATTTCACTCCTGGCGGGATTTAGGCGTAAGATTCATTCTCTTTCATTTTTGCTTCCCTTCCATCAATTTTTCCTACTCAGCACCGCATTTGGCACTTTGAGTGTACACAATGTGATGATTTGCAAAACTTCCTCTTTGATTTTCCATAGGATTACTGCTACCTTTTTGTCTTTTTGTCCCGGAACCCCTGATCAGGTAGCCCTAAAAGTTGCCGGGATCATAACCTCAGGAATGGAGGCATTTATCCTCTCTTTAATAAAAACTTTTTTCTCCTCCCCCTAATCCTTTATTTGACTGTGCCTTCACCATGACTATGCAGCACACCGGTCGTACCAAGATTTTCCTTCTGATTTAACTCCCTCTGTTTTTATTGCAGCTATGAATTGCAGTACTGTTCAGATCCGAAGATCGAAAGCTTCCTTTATGAGAAGGAAACTTGATAACCTCAACTACTTTTCCACTGAAAAAAGTTTCTGGTCCTTAGCCAAAAAACCTCTCCACAAGCTTCTTTAACTTAAGCTTTCCCCCTCTCGTTCATTCTGATGGTTCTATAGCTTGCTCTCCCACAGACAAAACTACTCTCTTTTGCTTTCATTTTTCTGCAATCTCTTCCATATGCAATGCCACTTCATCTATCCCTCATTCTTTACCCCTCTCTAACCCTATCTCCTCCCTTATCATTTCTTCACACTCAGTAAATAAGATTCTTCGCTCGTTAAAAACGAACAAGGTATCTAATCTAGATGGTGTCCCTGCATGTTTCCTGAAGGAGTGAGCAGATGAACTGGCTGCCATGCATTGCTGTCTTTTTCACCCCATTCTCTCAACAAGTATCTATCATTCATCTTAGAAAACTTCCCTAGTGCAACCTGTTCCTAAGAAGGGTTACCACTCTATTCCTTCAGTCTATCAACCTATTGCCCTAACCTCTTCTATTGCTAATGTTTTCAGTACTTTACTCAATTCTCACTTTTTGAAACATCTTGAATGTAGCTCACTTAGCTCCGATCGCCAGTATGGGTTCCGCAAGGCAAGATGCATTGGTGACCTCCTGTCCTATCTTACTCATGTATGGTCTTCTTCTCCGATTAACTATGAGGAATCCATTGTCGTCGCCATTGATATATCTAAGACTTCTGGCAGAGTTTGGCATAAGGCTCTGTTGGTCAAACTCCCTGTTTATGACTTTACCTCATCTCTATTTTCTCTGATTTCCAGTTTTCTTTCTAAATTTTATATCTGTGTTTGTTGACGGTTCCACATCTAGCCCATTCCCTGTTACAAGTGGTGTTCAACTGGACTCTGCTCTTGCGCCTACTCTATTCCCTCTCTTCATCAGTGAACTTCTTCAGTTCCTATCCTCCTCTATTCTTCACGCCTTTGCCGGTGATTCTACCCTTCACATTTCCTCTGCCTTTTCTTTACAGCCTTCATAATCATAATCAGTCTCGAATTGCTCCTTCTTTTACTCTAAACTCCAGTTTGCAGAGGGTATCTGAGTGGAGCACTCAAAATTTAGTTAAATTTAATGCCTGCAAGACAGTTTCTGGCTATCTCTTTATATTCTCCTCTTATTGATAGCCCATTTGTCTTCGAAGCTCATGTAATTTATCTTCTTAAGTCTATAAACACATTTCGAATCCATATGGCCTACAACTTGCCTTTGAGGATGCACATAATCCAAATTTCTAAATCTGCATCCAAAAAAATTGTGGATATAGTTTCGTTCTCGTCATTACTTTCCTCTTTATTGTAACTAAAAATCTATAAAGCTCTTATCTGTCCCTGCTTAAAATACTGCTCACACTTCTGGGGTGTTTCTTCATATACTTATCTCCTTGATAGGGTCGAATCTAAGGCAGTCAGACTCATTAATGACCCTTTTCTTACTTTTAATTTGGATTCTCTTTCTCTTCGCATTAAGGTATCATCCATTTCTCTTTTCTATTGCTACTACTTCCATCGCTGTTTTGATGAGTGGGCAAGTTGTATCCCTCCCCATTGCCGAGCCCTCATAGCACTCGGCTAGCGGCCTTGTCTCACAAGTACTGAGTGGTGATTTGTGGCTCGCAGATTAGTCGGTGCAGCGATTGCTTCTTCCCATATTCTTCCAGACTCTGGAACTCTCTTCCTCCTTCTGTCTCTCCTAAGTCTTATAACCTGTCTATCTTCAATAAAAGAATCTATCGTCATATCAGGGCCAAATCCTGCCATATCTCTAGGCCCTCAGTACTTTGACTATTCTCTCAGCTTGTCCTTTTCCTATCATGTACCATTACCTCAAGTGTACCCTGTTTTTAAACTTTTACTTTTCTTCATCTCAATGCTTTCTTCGTGACTGGGCCTTCAATGATGAGGGCAATTTTCTTGCCTGTCCCGGAGTAGCATTCATAAAAAGAAAAAAAAAACATAATTACTGTGCCAAGGTGCTAGCAACTACACAATCGAAGGTTTTCAAAGAAGCTAACGTCTCAGATAACTGCTAAGTTAGGAAATGAGTCAATCATAGTATCAAGTATCGTCCACATTAGCTTCGGACCTCCCAGTTAGGAAAGCAACGTGATCTTCTGAATACTTTTCTTTCATTTTACAGCTTCTTCCCAATCTCATTCTTTGCTTTGTTTCTGCAAATACTTCAAACCCCATGCTATAAAAGCATCAACAGTTATTGAATAAACACTTAGATATATGTGAAAACATGAAGTTTAATTTGCTCCTGGCTGTGAATCGAACCTAAGACACATAATTACTGTGCCAAGGCTCTATCAACTGAGGGTCTTAAAAAAAGAAGCTAGCCCCTCAAATAACTGCTAAGCTAGGGAATGAACACATTCTTCTGAACTTTTTTGTTCTTTTTACAGCTTTTACCCATCCTCGCTAGTGGCTTTGTTTTCGCAATTAATTCATACCCCATGCTATGTAGGCATTACCAATTTTCAAATAAACACATTAATATATATATGAAAATATAAAATATATTGTTCCTCTGACTGGTATTCAAACCTATGACACATAATTACTGAGCCAAAGCGCTACCATCTACACCACATAACGTCTTAAAAGAAAAACATAACCTCTCAGCTAACTGCTAAGCCAGGATATGAACGCATTCTTCTGAATACTTTTTGTTCATTTTACATCTTTATTCCAACTTTACTCGTGGATTCGTTTTCGCATTTTATTCAATACCATGATATATAAGCATCAACAGTCATCAAATGAACACATTAGCATACGTGAAAAGATGAAACATATTTTGCCTCTGGGTGGGATTCGATCCAAAGAGACATAATTACTATGCTAAGGTACTACCAACTGCACCACTGAAGGTCGTAATGGAAGCTAAACTCTAAGCTTTCAGTTAATCTAGGATATGAACGCATTCTTCTAAATACTTTTTGCTCATCTTACATCTTCTTTCCAACCTCATTTCTGGCTTCGTTTTTGCATTTATTTCAAATCCCAGGCTATTTAGGCATCAACAACTATCAAATAAATACATTAACACACGTAAAAACATATATATTTTGGATCTTGTCTGGATTCAAGCCTAAGACACATAATCACTGTGACAAGTTGCTACCAACTACATCATCGATGGTCTTGAAAAAAGAAAATATACCTGTCATCAAACTGCTATTAATAATAATCAAATAAACACATTATCATATATGAAAGCATGAATCATATCTTACCTCAGACCGGAACTCGAACGTAAGACACATTATTACTGTGTCAAGGTGCTATCATCTACGACACTGATGGTCTAAATGAAAACCAAACCTTGCAGATTAACTGCTATACTTGGAATGAACGCATTCTATCTAAATAATAATAATAATAATAATAATAATAATAATAATAATAATATATATATGTATATATATATATATATATATATATATATATATATATATATATATATATATATATATATATATATATATATATATATAGCAGATTAACTGCTATACTTGGAATGAACGCATTCTATCTAAATAATAATAATAATAATAATAATAATAATAATAATAATAATAATAATAATAATAATAATAATAATAATAATAATAATAATAATAATAATAATAATAATAATAGTAATAATAACAATAATAATAATGATAATAATAATAATAATAATAATAATAATAATAATAATAATAATAATAATAATAATAATAATAATAATAATAATAATAATAATAATAATAATAACAATAATAATAATAATGATAATAATAATAATAATAAAAATAATAATAATAATAATAATAATAATAATAATAATAATAATAATAATAATAATAATAATAATAATAATAATAATAATAATAATAATAATAATGACGTAGTGGTTTTGATTATCCCATCTAATGACACCACTGACGTAGAGGTTTTATTATTATCCCACCGAGCGTCACCACTGACATAGGGCTTTTCCTCCTACGTATATAAACTTATAATTATGGTAGTGTGGTTACAAGGTAAGAATGGACAAGCAGTAGTTCCTTTGCTTATATTTATTCTAGAGTACAACACAACCGACGCCTCAATGCCCCCACCCTATGACTATCACAATCAATGATCTATTCGTGCCCCTGGCAAAGTTCTAACTAACTGTCTCTGCTCCGGGTGGCTCTTGAAATACCCCCAGGGGCAGGGCGTGGCTTAACATCCAATTCTCCAATGAAATCAGTGAGATCTAGTCCTAGCTAATCAACGCCAGGTTCAAAGTGGAATCCCGCCTACTTCCGGGGAGGAGTTATTGGGCATCTCTCCTGGGCGTGTACCTGCGTACGAAACACTTGCTTATGTTTGTTGTGGTTTAGGAAATGGCTAACTTCCTGTCCTTTCCTGCCCTTCTCGATGCCAGATCCTAAGTCTCACGGTTCCGGTCATATATTTCCTTGGCACTTTCTACAAACATTGTAATAAAATATCCGTGCCCTCGACCAACCGTTTCCGCTCAAGATCTGTTACAAGTTTCAGATTCTGGCTTCAGCATGGCGGACTGGCTTCAGCATGACGGAAGTCATACGACAATAATAATAATAATAATAATAATAATAATAATAATAACAATAATAAAAATAATAAAAATAATAATAATAATAATAATAATAATAATAATAATAATAATAATAATAATAATAATAATAATAATAATAATAATAATAATAATGATAATAATAACAATAATAATAGCAATAATAATAATAATAATAATAATAATAATAATAATAATAATAATAATAATAATAATAATAATAATAATAATAATAATAATAATGATAATAATAATAATAATAATAATAATAATAATAATAATAATAATAATAATAATATTAATAATAATAATAGCAATAATAATAATAATAATAATAATAATAATAATAATAATAATAATAATAATAATAATAATAATAATAATGATAATAATAACAATAATAATAACAATAATAATAATAATAATAATAATAATAATAATAATAATAATAATAATAATAATAATAATAATAATAATAATAATAATAATAATAATAATAATAATAATAATAATAATAATAATAATAATAATAATAATATTAATAATAATAATAATAATAATAGTGACAGTAATAAAATGAATTCACTGGCTAAATACAGACCTTCTTTGGAAATGAAAATTAATGAGAGCCAAATAGAGTGGTTTGTTGACGAGGAGAGAAAGCTCTAGAACCGTGAAGAGAAATGAGAAAGAGAAAGCTTAAGGAACAGAAGTTTTTGAAGTGTTTTTGGCAATTGATGAAATATATTTATCAGTGGGACACGACCTCAGGCAGTCACCTCTCCTTCTGAGGATGGAAGCTTGATACCAATAAATCTGAGCAGTGCAGAGATTCCTAGATTTACAAAAGCAGATCTAGTTGAATGAAAAGGAGAGGCTATACATAACAGGTATGCATGATCCCTGGCCAGAATAGCTATAAAGCATGCAACGTCAAACCTATGATTAGTGGAAGAATAAGTTTTGAAAGAGGAGTGGATGAATGCCTCCTTTCCCGAGGTTATGATCTCAGGAACTTTTAGTTAATCATGCTCAGGGTTGCGGATATGAAAGCAGTAGTCCTCCCATAGAAAATCAAGTAGAATGTTAAGCAAATCATCATGTTGGATACAGTCGAAGTGCAAAAGATGGAACTTGGTAAGAAGAATCGATAGTGAGGGAGTGAAATTTGAAGAGACTGAGATAAGAGAATGGTCAAAGCTACCAAGAAGTGGAAAGCACAGAATATGAATAGTTTGTAGGATAAGAAGTAATGAATGGGTAAAAATTGTTAGCTGCATGGTCGTGGCGATCAGGAACGCATGTAGTGTGTGTCATAATCTGGTCCAAATCGCGAATGACAAAGAAAGGAATGGCCACACTTCCTCCCACATCAGTGTGAGAAGACTAATGCCACTCAGTGAAGTGTACGTTTGAGATTCCAGTGTAGAGAACTTCAGCATATGGGTGAGAAGAGAGCAAGTATGCATGGCAAGAGAATAGATAGTCAAAGAAAGACATAAAGTCAGTAGAGTTAGCAGAGCAGTAGCAGAAGAAAAGAAATATAGTGGTAGTGGAGAGATAGATCCTCAACCAGAGATCACCGAAGTCAGAATATACAAAGTCGATTTTTCTTACAATAGGAGTGTTAGTGTTACAGTAGTTAGAGACCCCACCTGTGGAACAGAAACGAAAATACATGTTATAGTGAGAAAGTTAAAATGGTCAGAGGAAGCGTAGCTAGAAAGCTGGATTTCAGAGAGATGATGGAGGTTATGGAGAGATGTACCCAAGTGCTGTTCCACAGACGAAATATTAGAGTTCACATCCCTGTCAAAACCATTACCACCACTAAACCTTTCTACCCTCACGCCAACAATGGAGTCAACACGATCCACGGAGAATCTTAGCACACCTCTATAATGGGACCTGATGGCCATATGTTAACTTTTCATAATTATAGTGAATATGAGAAATAATAAAGCAAAGTGAAATAGAGATGGGGAGTATTGTGACTTGTCAAATGTGAAATTATAGTAAGAGATGTGTAACGAATATGCAAGAATAATCAGTGTAGATACAGGCATAAGGAAAGAACCATGACTGAAGAAGACTTAACAGTGAGCTGCCTTGGGGAGCCCTAACTTAGTTCGAAACACATTCTGTGGTACTTATGCAACGAGCGGCTAGTGCCATGGGTAAACCTACTGCTTTTATATACATATATGAATACAACATGTTATAGCGTAGCTGCTCTCTCAGCACGTTTTTTTCTTCAATTTTTTTTTTTTAGCTTGATTTCTCTTTGCAGCTACATTTCATCTCTATCTTCTTTTACTCAATGTGTTTGCGTCATGCATCAAGTGCCGATTCTAATATAAAAATAGTAGTATTATCAATCCATATATGGATTAAAATTTTTATTTATTATTTATTTCTTTGACAATTTCTTTCTATTCTTCTATTTTCCTATTATTTAATTATTTCATATATTTATATATTCAGTTGTTTCTATACTTATTTACATGATTATTCATCTCATTATTTTTTTTTACTTTAGAAAATGAATTAATTTGTGCATTGATTTATATGCAAATTATAAATTAAATAAAGTAAGGAAAGTAATAAAACCAGTAAATAAGGAAAGTCATAGAACCAGTGCATGAAATATATTTTCCACAATAAAGATTATACCCAATAATACTGCGTAGCATTTGATACCTGTGCATTAGAAGGGATTCAGAAGCATAGAACCTAAAGCAACATGATATATTCATGGACTTGCACACCACGGTAGCTTCCAATTATGTGGATTTACATTTCTTGTGCAAATTCATCAAGGCTGATAATTACTGCAGTTATTACTTGGGATAATTATGCGAGATGCCATTAAGCCTGGCTTGTAATTAATGTCTTGTTCTTTTATGCAGGTATCACACGCCGTGCTTAAGCACCAACAAGGATTGCAGACTAGGTCAGTCTGAGTGGAAAAATGTACTATATAAAAGGAACAATATGACGCATGGAGTTTTTTGTTTAGTTTTGAATGAAAGGCGCGAAACTTATATGATTGCCTTTGTCAAAGTCCGAGAGCGTGAAAACATTGTTTTGTCATTGAAACCATTAAGATTGGCTAGTTATAATGACCTTTTCTTTGTTTCAGGCATCACATGATAATAGAGAAATAATTTGAGCGCCCCCCACCCCTCCAAAAAAAAGACTCTGTTTGATAAATGTTGTATAGAAGAACAATAATAATTATCATTATTCAATAGAAAAAAATATATATATTATTCGAGATGACGAGAGGTAAAATATAATGAAAATAAAGTTGTTTAGGTTTAATTCTTAAAGATAAATTTTGTTTGAGATGTACCTTGACTATATTATATTATGTTAATAAGGAGGGAAAATATACAGAGAATGTAAAGATAAAGGCATTGGTAAAAAAAAATACTTCAATAGAAATATAAGTAGCAAACTAATAGAGAAATTGCATTACGTTTCCTTAAAAGAGATTAATATATATATATATATATATATATATATATATATATATATATATATATATATATATATATATATATATATATATATATATATATATATAAATATATATATATATATATATATATATATATATATATATATATATATATATATATATATATATATATATATATATATATATATATATATATATATATATATATATATATATATATATATATATATATATATATATATATATATATATATATATATATATATATATATATATATATATATATATATATATATATATATATATATATATATATATATATATATATATATATATATATATATATATATATATATATATATTTATATATATATATATATATATATATATATATATATATATATATATATATATATATATATATATATATATATATATATATATATATATATATATATATATATATATATATATATATATATATATATATATATATATATATATATATATATATATATATATATATATATATATATATATATATATATATATATATATATATATATATATATATATATATATATATATATATATATATATATATATATATATATATATTACAAAATAAGAAAATAAAATGCAAATAAAAAAAAAATAAACTTTACTAATTATGAGAGCGAAATGATAGCATTTCATGGCTCCTAGGTTTTATTTTATTTTTTTTTTTACCACAGAAAAGTAGGTTGGCTCATGGCACCACCCGCCCGTTGCGGTACTACAGCTGAAGGTTTTTTGAACTTAAATAGGTCTGTCCAGGACAGTTCGATGTTAAGTCTTCCTTCAGTTACTGTTCTTTTTCTATGCCTACAGCTACACGGAATATTCTTGGATATTCATTACACATATTTTATCCCTTCACATCTGACAAGTCATTACACTCTCCATCTCTGTTTCGGCCCGATGAGGGCTGTTTTATTTTTTTTATTTTTTGGCCCGTCCTGGTGTCACAATCATAAAAAAAAAAAAAAGCTGACAGAGAAGGTGAGGAGGAAGTCCAGGTAGGAGGCGACTGAAAGTGGACGGGGCGGGAGGACTGGGAATCCCCCCCCCCTTGTATAATTCTCCTGTGAGGCTCATAGAAGAGGGAGAGTAGAGGGGAGTATAACTGCTCCCCATACTGTGTCTTCTTTGATGTCGGCTACCCCATTACCAACTTTTAAGGGAAACAGCCTCGGTATGTGTGTGTATTAATAGACTTTAGACAGAATAACTAGAACAAAAAATAATATTGTGAAATGAGAGATAACGACAATATACTTTCAATAACATCTAAAATAACTGGATTTTGTTTTTAAATATTTTCAAAAGTAAATAATTTGTACGAGTAGAAGAATTTTTTTTATCCACTAAAAAAAAAAAACTGCTGTGTTTGACTATAAACATGTACTATTGTACTCATTACACATGGTAAGCTGGCAGGGGCTACCACACCATCAATTCCATTTCTCTTTTGTGAAAATCTGGACGAGGTCTCTGGATGTAATTGGACTCAGTAATACCAAGGCGAGTGCTGGCGTTATATCCTTTGAACTACAAAATGGTCATTCTTCTCCATATCCTTGGCAACTACTATGCTTTCGATCTATCTAGTTAGTATTTTGTGTGTGCGCACTGATGTTTATACAGTAGTATAAAATACCTACACGTGCCAAGAATTACAATCGTTACTTGCTTTTTTCGATGATTTTGTTCAACAACATCAGATCCCCTTATATATATATATATATATATATATATATATATATATATATATATATATATATATATATATATATATATATATATATATATATATATATATATATAATATATATATATATATATATATATATATATATATATATATATATATATTGCCAGGGGAAAATAATTTAAAGGTACTAAAGTGAGAAGATATCTATGCCAAAGAGATTTGGTCATCCTTCTTTCACAGAGATCAAAGAATGATTAAATGTACTCGCTCACTCCAGTTTCCATTTATATAAAATAAATAATGAAACTAAACAGAGAAGCTAACTCACAGTTTTTCGCATTAATGTCACTTAATGCGAAAATAATATATTATTTTATATATTCACTATACCATTAAGCGTTTAAAAGATGTTACTGCATATGTTAAAATCCTTGATGTGTGTATCTCTTATCACTACAGTATGATTCATAAAACTTTTCCCAACTTTTGATATCTCCAGCAATTGCCACCTATGTATCATATGTGTAAATGTTTTTAATGTGTCGACGATATTGTTTGGTTATCGGCTTTCCACATTTGAGCGTATTCAGGCAATGTTAACTTTGCTAGAATCGTTTACTGTTGCGTTAATTTGTGAGGATAACCTAAATGTAGTGTCTGCGGAAAAAAAAATCCTTTAAGAGTTAAAAAGGGCCACTTATAATACCCTTGTTAATATAATGAAGTTGTATAACAAGGCTGAAGTGTGATTAAGACAAAATTCTTTCTTATATTCTCAATACGATGCACTCGTATATAATAGTCGTACACTGTCCATAGAACGAGACATTATCTTTACCTGAAACATTTTATAAAAAAAAAAATCATAAAAAAAACAGGCTATATAATCAGTTTCTTCAATCAATGCGAAAAGATGCAGCAAATGATGCAATTTGTGGGTATCGGAGATTATTTAAACTATATCAGTGTCATTCCGCTTGGACTTTGCAGTATTGAAGACTTGTGTCATATTTTTGAAACGATTAAAACAAGTAACCTTAAAACAATACGGTTGTGTAGTTAATTTCTTTAGATTTACAAAAGCACTACGGAAGTGAAGTTTGTTTTATAAGAGAGCAAAGCCCTGTCCCAGAGTATTTAGCAAAAGTAATGCATCGTCAAGAGATGTTTTTCGTCTCCAGGGAGCAGCATCACTTCAAGTGACTGCATATCTTGTATAAATCATCATTTAAAGAAGAAGAATGATACTCTCTTCAAATATTTGTATCATAATACTAATGAATAGAGGAGATACATGTATTCAACGCATACACTTCAGCAAAACGAAGCTTATCCCATACTAACCAAAATTAACAAGCATTTTCAATGAGTATCTCAGTATCCTCATAGAAAAGTCTTTGGTTTTCATTTAGAAGATTACGGCCTGATTTTCCTCCCGAAAACAGCATTCTTTATTTATCTGGGGATAGAATAGCCAATTAAAATGGCTTTTTCATCGGAGGCTACATTCATGCAGGGAGAACTATTTATTATAGTTTTATTAACTTTCATCGCAAATGCTGCATACAGATCTGCAGTGTTTTTAAGTAGTAGAAGGTTGGCTCATGGCACCAGCCGCCCGTTGCGATGCTACAGCTGAAGGTTTTTTGAACTTAAATAATTCTGTCCAGGACAGTTCGATGTTAAGTCTTCCTTCAGTTACGGTTCTTTTTCTATGCCTACAGCTATACTGAATATTCTTGGATATTCATTACACATCTTTTATTATCCCTTCACATCTGACAAGTCATTACACTCTCCATCTCTGTTTCTCTTTACTTTATGTATTCTTCGTGCCCAGGCCTGATGAGGGCTGTTTTATTTTATTATTTTTTTGCCCGTCCTGGTGTCAAAATCATTAAAAGAAAAAAAGAAAAAACGCTATTTTGTTCGAGCTGGAGCCATTACTAATATGACCTTCATAAAAAAGAAACAACAAACAAAAAAAACTAATAAATAAAAAACATGTTGGTGAAGCCTAATGAGCATAATGAACATAATTTACTGTTCCATATTTTTTCCTTTGTATATATGAATTTTTGTACTTATTTGTTTTTGTGTGACTGTTTACTTATAAATTCATTTGCTAAGTTGACTATGTGACTGATTATATAAAAATACATTCTGCTACTTATATATATTTCTCTAATGATATGTTGCTTGATTGCATTCTCAATTCTGTTGGGATAGTGATTGTTTACTTTAAATATTCACTTATTTATTGCATGTATCTAAATATGTTAAATTCCTTCATTTTTTTCCATTCCTTGTTTGAACATCATTTGTTTTCTTTCTTTATTCTTTGTATATTTTTGTTAGTTTGTTATATATGTACTTTTTTATAGGTACAAATTTTTTATTGATTCAAATTTGCTTTTCAAAAGTAAAAGCAGCAACGGATCACTTCCTGTCTGGGAAAACATCCCTGTTAAACCCCTCATTTGAAAACAGATACAGCGAGAGAAGTCATTTGGATACTTGGGGTTGAAGCCGGGTAATATTTTTGTTTTGGAGCTAGGGGAGAGTTACTAAGCCTAAGGTCTATGGTCTATTATATGAGCAGGGGGGAGGAACTGAGAGAACTGAAACAGAGTTGCCGAAACTCAAATCCAATTACCATCAGCTTTGGAGAGACATAAAGTTCTTGTTCTTAAAAGATCATTTACTTGAGACCTTCCATTTTTTTTACATAGACCTAGCATCTGTTTTCAAGTATTTAATGCTCTCATATAGCGAAGAATATAACAGTAAAAAAAAAATGCTCTTTTTTATGTATGAATGTATGTATGTATGTATGTATGTCCGTATGCTTGTAACGGTGCATGTATATGTATGTGTATATGTATGCATGTATGTATGTATGTGTATATGTATGCATGTATGTATGCATTATGAATGTATGCATGCTTGTAACTATGCATGTGATTACTTAATTATGATTACATAATTGTGCTTACGGGAAAGAGCCCAAAGCTCGTATCTTCCTCTCTCATGATCGGTTCCATTTTATACTTAGTGATACTTCTCATACCTGTCCTTACAACTATGGATTGAGATAGCATTAACTACCTCCTCGCTTAGCGAATTCCAATTATCAACTAGTCTTACACTGAAAAAGTGTTTCCTTACATCCTGCAAAGAAGTTTTCTTACGAAGCTTCAAACTATGACCTTTAGTTCTAGAGCCTGCCATATCACAATATAGATCCCTATCCACTCTATCATAACCATGAAGGAATTTAAAGACTGTCACCATATCCCCCCTCAATCTTCTAGCTTCGAGTGATGCTAAGTCTAATTCCCTCAGCCTCTCATCATAACTGAGATTGCGTGTTTCTGGCACCAGTTTCGTGGCATGTCTTTGAACTTTTTCAAGCTTAGCTATGTGCTTTTTCAAGTGTGGATTCCAAAAGGGGCTGCATATTCGTGTTTTGGCCTCCCATAGGTTACATAAATATTTCTGAACATTTCCTTGTCCATGTGCCTGAAGGTTACCCTTACATTTGATAAGAATGCATATGCTACCCTTACTATGCCATTTACATGTATTTTTAGAGACAAATCTGCCAGTATGTTTACTCCTAGATCTCTCTCATTTTCTGTCTCTTGAAGTTGTACTCCAGCCACCGAGTAGTCAAGATTGGGCCTTCTTGCACTTGTACCCATTCTCATTACCTTACATTTTGAAGTATTGAATTTC
>JAXCGZ010000553.1:17500-20000 GCA_037179515.1 Halocaridina rubra | reverse complement strand
AAAAGATCACTGAATGCACGTGGAATATCAGTGGAGCAGGGAAGAGAGTGTGCAAGAGTTAGGAATGAGTGGGGGAATATTGTTTATAGATGATACAGGCCAAAGGGATTTCTCACACTAGCTATCTCAGTGAAATGTGATGGACGGGTGTGAGGGGAGTTGCCATGTGATGAAGAGATGGAGGTAAACTGGCTGCGGCTGACGGGCCTCATTGTAGAAAATTCTTGCCCTCCTTCCTTGTGGATGACCTAAACAAGGTAGACGGGGGGTAGATGTGGCAACCCTTTATCCCCAAGGAGCTGAGAGGAGTGTTTGAGGTATGTGTGGACACATGCCTCATTCCCCCTTTTAAGGGGGAATGAGACATGTGTATATGTATGTAATACAGAAATCTCAGTTTAGATGTAGTTATATTCTAGTTTTTTAGCGAATGACAAATATTTTACAAATATCAAATCATTATTATCATAATGCATACCTGCTTGTTTTATTGTTATTATTCCATATATTTTGTCTAACTAGTCTATAATCTCTCTAAATTAAATTTTTAATTCTGATTGTTTTACAGCTCTCTGATGAGAGTATCTAACATTGAATTTTAAATTATTGACTCCTTTCTGTATACTTTGAATTTCAGGTTATTACCTACTCTCATGAATTGCATTTTAATTTCTAAAGTATTTATTTCTTCCTGTATGCTTTGAATTTCAGGTTATTACCTATTTTCATGAATTGTATATTAATCAAAAAAGTATTTATTTCTTCCTGTATGTTTTGAATTTCAGGTTATCACCTACTTTCATGAATTGCATAATAATCATTAAAGAACTTGTTTGTTTCACGTATGTTTGAATTTCAGGTTAATACCTACTTTCATGTATTGCATATCAATTATTAAAGTATTTATTTCCTTCTATATGCTTTAAATATCATGTTATTCCTACTTTCATGAGTTGCACATCTAAAACCTTGATACAGTTATTATTCTTTCTCGCAGGAGTCAAATTAAGTGATGGAACCAATGAATTCGAGATGCTTAAAATCTTATCAATTCTGTGTTCCCAACCATAATGCAAAAAGTTTCATCCAAAAAAGGGAATAATTCTTAGTCCGTAATATTCTTAATTTATATTTGAAAAGACAGGGAAAAACAGCTAACCAACTGCATAGCAAAAATCTAATTTTAATTCTGCTTGTTATAAATGAATGAGTTATCTATTACATAGAACTTTATTAGTTTTAAAGTAAGATATTGAAGACAACTTAATTATATGGTGCATATATATTACAGAACATAATCTACGAGGACATCCAGTCAAAAAAATGTTAGTTGGTATTATAAAGTTTTGCACTATTTAAGAGCTTTGAACAGTAAAATATGTCTCTCTCCATTAAAAAAAAAAAAAAAGTATATACAAGTAAAAACAATTTTGCATCAATAAATATTTTGAAGCAGCAAGAAAAAAATGCACGAATGCAGTGAATGAAATCTAATTTTAGTGAACATTAGAAAAAGGGAGAGAGGAAGAGACGAATGATAGAAATACCAATATATATTCTCTCTCTCTCTCTCTCTCTCTCTCTCTCTCTCTCTCTCTCTCTCTCTCTCTCTCTCTCTCTCTCTCTCTCTCTCTCTCTCTCTCTCTCTCTCTCTCTCTCTCTCTCTCTCTCTCTCTTACTCAGTCCCCACCCTTGGGATTTAAATCACTGACTAATTGCTGTCTCACAACCACTCTATTATCTTCCTCATTTAGCAGGTTCTTGAAATATTCAGCTCTTCTCTTTCTCACCTTTATTTCATCCACTAGCAAATTCCCATCTGCTCCTATCACCCCCTTCTCCCTACCACATTCACCTTTCCTCACTTTTTTCACTTACTTTCAAAACATCTTTTTCTTCTTTTCAATATTCTCAGACAAGCATCTGCCCCACGTTTCATCTGCTTTTCTCTTTGCTTCCCTCACCACGTGCTTCGCTAACCTCCGCTTTGCACAATACCTCTTATGCGTTTCTACATTACCTTCCTGAAACCATTCCTCATAAACTCGCTTATTATCAGCCACTACTGCGCTCACCTGCTCATTCCACCATTTACTACCTTTCCTTTTACTTCCAACAATTAATCTCTTTCTGCACACTGCTTCAGCACACTTCTTAACTTCTTCCTTGATACAGTCCCTTTCTTCTTACACTACTTTCTCCACTTTGCCTTTCACTACACTCCACACAATTCTCACACTAGCCTTATGTTCACAGTCTTTATCTTATTTATACAATTCATTCACTTTTAGCACCTCTTCTCCTCTCGCCTCTCCTCTTTCTCCACTTTTCTCCCGCTCTCACTCTACTTTCTGCTAAATAATGATCAGATATTCCACCACTAGCTCCTCTCAGTACATTTACATCCAATACTCTTCCAATCACCCTCCTGTTAACCACAACATAATCCATTAATGTTCTGTCCACTACTCTTCCATTATCCACTCTGATCCATGTATAA
>JAXCGZ010000553.1:10000-15000 GCA_037179515.1 Halocaridina rubra | reverse complement strand
CTTAAGCGAATTCCAATTATCAACTACTCTTACACTGAAAATGTATTTCCTTACATCCTGCAATGAAGTTTTCTTACGAAGCTTCAAACTATGATCTCTAGTTCTAGAGCCTGCCTTAACAAAATATCGATCCCTATCCACCCTATCATAACCATGAAGGAATTTAAAGACTGTCACCATATCCCCCCCCCCCAATCTTCTAGATTCGAGTGATGGTAAGTCTAATTCTCTCAGCCTCTCATCTTAACTGAGCTTGCGGATTTCTGGCACCAGTTTCGTGGCATGTCTTTGAACTTTTTCAAGCTTAGCTATGTGCTTTTTCAAGTGCAGATTCCAAAAGGGGCTGCATATTCGAGTTTTGGCCTCACATAGGTTACATAAATATTTCTAAACATTTCCTTGTCCATGTGCCTGAAGGCTACCCTTACATTTGATAAGAATGCATATGTTGCCCTTACTATGCCATTTATATGTTTTCTGGAGACAAATCTGCCAGTATGTTTACTCCTAGATCTCTCTCATTTTCTGTCTTTTGAAGTTGTACTCCAGCCACCGAGTAGTCAAGCTTGGGCCTTCTTCCACTTGTACCCATTCTCATTACTTTACATTTTGAAGTATTGCATTTCATTAGCCAATTTTCTGACCACTCATGCAGACTATTTAGATCTTCCTGAAGTTCTCTACCATTGTTCTCGTTTCTTACTTTCTTCACAATCTTTGCATCATCTGCAAGCATATTCATGAATGAAGACTCTAACCTCTGGTAGGTCATTTACATATATAAGGAACAAAAGTGGCCCTAAAACTGAACCCTGTGGAACTTCACCACTAACTCATCTCCATTCAGACACTGTCTTGCTCTAACCCTCTGTTCCCTTCCTTCTAAGTAAGTTTTTATCCATTCCAAGACATTTCCACCTATTCTAGCCATTGCTTGCAGTTTCCTAATAAGTCTCCCATGTGGAACAGTGTCAAACACTTTCTGGAAGTCTAGGAATATGCAATCTTCCCAGCCCTCTCTTTCCTGTAAGATTCGGCTTACCTCATCATAAAATTCTAATAAGTTTGTTACTGTTGATCTACCTTCTCTGAAGCCATGTTGCCACACTGACAAAAAGTTGAAGGATTCCAAATGAAGAAAGATATGTTTCCTTAGTAGTTTCTCCATAACTTTGCAAACTATGCTGGTCAAGGAAACTGGTCTATAGTTCAGAGCCGTGTCCCTCCTTCCCTTTTTGAAGATAGGTATCACGTTGTCTTGTTTCCAGCATCTTGTAATCTCCCCTCACTCCAGTGACTTTTTAAATATGATACTTAGTGCCACTGATATTGAGTTTGCGCATTTTTTAAGCACATGAGGGGATATGTCATCAGGACCTGTAGCTTTATGAACATCTAAATCCATCAGCGCCTTGCATACCTCTGTGTCTCTAAGGTTAATGTTCTCTAATACCCGCCCTTGAGCTTCTATCTCTGCAATCTGAGGGGGTGGGGTATTTTCTACTGTAAATACTGACTGAAACTCCTTGTTCAATTCTTCGCAGATCTCTTCATCCGTCTCAGTGATGCTTCCATCTTCTCTCTTAAGCCTTAAAACCTGTTCTTTTACCTTCAGTTTTCCTCTGATAAAGCTGTGAAAAAGCTTGGGATTATCTTTAGCCATTATGGTGATGTCCCTCTCATAGTCTCTCTCTGCCTCTCTTCTTTTACTTAGGTAGTAATTTCTTGCTCTTTTGTAGGTTTTCCAGGCATTTATGTTTTTTTCTCCTCCTATACCTTTTCCAGCATTTGTCTCTCCACTCCTTAGCTCTTTTACACTCATTAACGAACCATTTCTCTCTGGAATGAATTACGCCTACTTTGGTGAAAGGTATGCAGCAATCTACTATCTTTCCATATTTCTCACAAAAGATGTCATATATTTCTTGTACAGATTTGTTGTAAAATAAGGTTCTCCAGTCAATAACTGCAAAAAGCTCATTCATTTTGATGTAATCTCCTTGCGGATAGTTCCTCCTCATGTCCTCAGTGCCTCTACTCTCATGAAGAATATCTTCAATGATATACTCCATCAACAACACACAGTGGTCACTCTTTCCTATTGGTGGTTCATACTCAATTTTTTTCAATATCCAACACATTATCTGTGAACACTAGATCAAGTAGTGATGGCTCATCCCCACCCCTGGCCCTCGTTGGTTCCATTACATGTTGGTGTAGGAAATTCCCTTGTACGCAATCTAAGAATCTTGCCCCGAATGAGTCCTCACCACTGTGTGGGTCAAGATTTATCCAATCTATCTCTTTATGATTAAAATCTCCCATAATCAAAATCCTACATTTTCTCTCCTGTGCCATGTTAACAACTGAGTTTATGACTTCAATAGTACCTATATGACTTTCCTCATAAACTTCTAACCTATTCTGGTTCCTTGGTGGGTTATATACAACAGTTATTATAATGCTCTCTGACCCAGTATTTATGCGAGCAACAAGAAATTCCTTGAACTCACTTTCCATAGCCAAGTTTATTTCTTCAACTTGAATCCTTACACTTATGAGCAGTGCTATCCCTCCACCAGGCCTCTCAGATCTTTCAACCCTTAATATTTTGAAGCCCTTAGGAAACCCTGTGACACTGTTTATTTGCTCACTCAACTTAGTCTGTGTAATTGCTACTATATCTGCCTTACTGTTGTGAATCCTATCTTTTAATTCTACTGCCTTACCAGCTAATCCATCAGCATTTGTGTATAACAATCTTAATGAGGCCCCATCCCCTGATTTTCTGTCATTATCTTCTTTATCTCCCCTTTGTCTGGAAGAACTCTGAAAAGAAAATTTTTCTTCTCTTCTTCATTTCTTTCCTCATTTAACCTTCTTGCCTCTTGCAACAATATTTGATCTTTCCCATCTCTTCCTGTGGTCTGTATCATCTAATGAACACTTCTTTGAATTCTTGAAGGTCGTTTAGACTTTTTTTTCTCAACAATATATCCCTATATGTTTCCCCTCTCTCAAAGGTTACTTTTGTTGGTCTCGGCTTTCCTTCCCTTGAATATTTGCCTAGTTGGTGTATGTTTACAATATCCTCAGGACCAAAAACTACTCCAAGCTTTCTTATCAGATCTACAACCCTAGCTTTATTTTCTTCAAGTCTCCCCTGCCATGTTGGCTCCTGGGATTCGCTTATGCCTGAGATTACCACTGTCTTCTCTTTATCAAGGGATTGGGATTTGCCCTTTCCATCACAACGTCTTTCATTTATTCGATTACTGTCTCTTTATAGTCAACTGTTTGTATGTTTTCCAGTGCCACCACCTTTACAGCCTCTTTTACTGCCACATTCCCCTTTAGTGCCTCAGCAAAGGAAGTTTTCATGGCATCATGTTCCATATTCAACTCCTGGAACTCTTTTCTAAACTGTTCAATATTTTCCTTAATCGGGACATTCCAAGCTGCAATCTCGTCTCTCTCAGAAGAGAGCAGTGAACTAACATCTAATTCTTTTAGGTTGTCGTTCAGCTGTTTGTTTTTATCTTCTTGTTTAGAACTTCTGGTTTCTAGTTCACTCTTTTCCCCTTCCAGTTTCTTTATTCTTTTTTTTAGTTCCTTTCTCTCCTGCCCTTGTGCTTTATTTGCTTCCTCCAAAAGTCTTATTTCCTCTCTGAGTGTTTCATTCTCTTTCATTTCTCTATCCATATTCCGAATTTTATCATCAAGGCTTATAACCATTGCCTTTAAATCCTTGATTTTCTGTTTTAGTCTCCTATGAGCTACCCTTCCTCCCGACCCATGGGTGGGAGAGGTTTGGGACAGAGATGGCCTCATTTTTATGTTTTCACTCTCACAGAATATAGAAAGAAGAGAAAGAGAAAAAAGAGAGAAAAAACTGTTATTTAACCTTCACACAGAAATT
The DNA here is from genome assembly GCA_037179515.1 of Halocaridina rubra. Lineage (NCBI taxonomy): Eukaryota > Metazoa > Arthropoda > Malacostraca > Decapoda > Atyidae > Halocaridina > Halocaridina rubra. The sequence continues at coordinate 11,081 of JAXCGZ010000553.1, read as the reverse complement.
CTATATCTTCATATAAGTGCTATTTAGTGACTCAATTTATCTCCTTTCTGGTAACACACATCTTAACTTAAAAAATTGACTATGGTAATTTGAGGATAAAGAAAAAAATGCTAATAAAAACAAAAGCAAAAGTCAAACTGCAGGAAAATTCGAAATTGTATCTGAGGAGACACCCACCTGTTTCTGCTATATATTCTTCTTTAACTGTGCGTGTGCATGTTTGTGCATGTGTGAGTATGTGTGTGTGTGCGCATGTGCGAGTATGTGTGTGTGTGTGTGTGTGTGTGTGTGTGTGTGTGTGTGTGTGTGTGTGAGTGTGTGTGTGTGTTTGTGTGTCTGCTCTTACAATATGTGCTATACCGACAATCTATGATCTACCGATGTATTTGGCTAAAATTTTAAAAAACCTTGGTGGGGTACGTTTTGGGACTACAGCTTCCGTTTGTAGAAGGAAAGTTGATGGCCTAAATTCTTTTCCTACCGAAAATTGTTTCTGCTTTTTAGACAAAAAGCTCTTGCTCTCCCCTTGACCAAACCACTCTCTTTAGCTCTCATTCTCTGCCAACTTTTCTGTCAGTGATTCCAGCACACTTGATACTTTTACTTTACTTATGTTTCTAACCCAGTACCATCCCCTATTCTGTCAACACGAGGCTCTTGCTCTCTGAAGATGAACAAGGCATCTCCCTGCAAGGTTCCTCAAGGAATTTACAAATGAACTAGTTCCTGTGCGTTGCTGTCCTTTTCACCTAAGCCTCTCAACCAGTATCTATCCTTTATCTTGAAAGTACACTCTAGTCAGCCATGCCCTAAGAAGGGAGACCAATCAATATCTTCTTACCCCCGATCAATTGCCAAACCTCTGCTTTCGTTAAAGTATCCCAAACTTCCTCTCATATACTGAAACATTTTGAATCAAACTCACTTATTTCTGATCACCAGTACGACATCTGATAGGAAACATCCACTAATGACCTGTCCTAACTTATTCATGAAAGGTCATCTTCTCTGAAGAACTATGGGGAATCTTTTGTCGTCGCCCTTGATATCTCTAAGGCTTTTGACAGTGTGACAGAAGGCT
>JAXCGZ010000553.1:0-5000 GCA_037179515.1 Halocaridina rubra | reverse complement strand
TTCGGACTAGGACGACTTTTGTTTTCTCCGTCCCTTGCTCATGAATTCTTGCTAGGCGCGATTCCACGGTTTCTCTCTGGGATTTCATTTTTTCACTCCCCCGCCGTCCTTGCTGCAGGCCCAGGTTTGTTACCATAAATTATCTCCATTTCCAAGATAGGCAAGACAAAGAGGAAGTGATCGATGCATCTTTCTAATCCTTCCAGCCTGGCTTCCTCGTCCCGCCCTCGGCCGATCTTGACTAAGACCACCACGCAGGAGACCTGCAACGTCACAGCGATTTCTCTTCCATACGGCAATCCACACGTACCTTCGAAACAGACCTCGGGGTGAAAATTTGAACCTATGTCACTACTACAGTTGTAAGAAAGGTTCCCTATGACTTCTGGGTACCAACAATGGCCATACGTTGGTACTCGGAGGCTATACTTTGCCTCCCCTGCAACTGCAAGTGATTGCAATCTCTATTCAATGGGCAACAGGGACTTGTTTGAGAGGACAAAACTAAGGACTTTTAGAACTTGCAGGTCGGGGTTGCCTGGAAACATATTTCTTATGTGCACGTTTGCCCACATCATTAGATTAGGATTCCCAACCATTCGGGACTTAACTGGGTAACTGATACATAGCATTACTTTACTGTAGTCATAAAACAATCATTAAATACTGAGAAAAGCCACTAAAGAAACATTCTTATTAGCGGTGGCTACAGTAACATCAAGTATGAATTCAGATAAAAGATACAAATCATCAGGTTACTGCTGCTTGTATGTCAAAAATAATAGTTAGCAACAGGCCATTGAGAGATAGCAACAATGTCAGTCAACATAATAACATTACTAGTTAATCATGATCAAAATAACAATAATAAACAATAAAAAATAATTATACTAAGTCAGAAATATCAATATATATACAATGGAGACTGGCATTCAGAAGTAAGAACAGAGTTCTGTACTTATACTTCATAGTAATGCTCATTCTAACACAGTCTCTTTTACTATTCAAATTCCTGCTGTCATAATCTATGTATATATATAGAGCATAAGTGGCAACTTGCTGGCTCCGCAATTTGTCAATGGGAGTTCTATTTATTCTCTAAACAGTTGCGACATGTGGCAAAAATATTTATGCAAATGGCGGTACTACCGATGTCTTATTAGTATTTATGCAATAGCAGCATGCAACAATCTATCGACTGCAATAAAATGTAAGCACAATTATCGCCTAGCTTCGCTGGAAAAAAAAACAAAAAGAAGAATCAAGGACGGCAATCGTTCTTTTAGCATCGGGAGGGGCCTCTGTCAGTTTCAGAGTCGAGTGAAAGGTAGGAGAGAGAGAGAGAGAGAGAGAGAGAGAGAGAGAGAGAGAGAGACTGGGCGACCTTGAAATACGTTGCGGTTTCCACCCATGTGTCAGCTGAGACGGGCCTTCGTCCTTTAGCTTGTACTGAAAATAAAAGAATCGTCGCAGAGTATTTCTAAAAATAACATAATAAACAAATGGAAGTGAACAAACTTTAGGAATGACTATCGATAGAGTTTTACGTTTATTGTCAGCGGCTATTCTCATTCCCTCATTAACAAAAACAAAAGCAAAAAGAACTTAGTGTACAACTGCAGAACTGTCGAAGCATAAATCCATTCCTTTCTGTTTAATCTTGATAAGGACTTTACTGTAACGGCATATACATTCTCGTCTATAATGACAATTCTTTTCTTGCTATAAATCAGAGGGTTGAGTCGGAGCGCACCCACTCTGATGAAATTAAAACAAAAGATTAAAATCATATGTGACACTATCCCTACTACTATCAACAAGAGTACAAATATCTTTTTCTTAACAGACGTCTTATAATGACTTAAATATCATTAATTTTAAATTTAAAACTCAGCAGATAATCTCTAATAATCTCAATTATCTTAATTAGCTCAATTGTAATCTAAAATTCATGAAAATGATAGGGATTAAACATAGTTATCTCTAGATCAGGGGTGTGCAACCTGCGGCCCAAGGGCCGCATGCGGCCCTCAAAGTCTTTCATTGCGGCCCTTTCTCCTAAAAATAAATAAGCTATAGTGCGGCCCTCATAGAGAGAGAGAGAGAGAGAGCCTCGAACTGAATATTCCAACAACTCTCTCTCTCTCTCTCTCTCTCTCTCTCTCTCTCTCTCTCTCTCTCTCTCTCTCTCTCTCTCTCTCTCTTGTGTTTTCATCAACAACCCTTCCTCAATAACCGATGGTACGAGGGGTCATCGTTATCAGTAACCCCATTTAAGATCATTGTAAACACCGAAATGATCATTATTTTTAAGGTTGGATGTTTACACATTTTACACTCTCTGCTATGCTTTGCAGTACAGCCGTACAGGAATTAATATAGTTCTCAGTTTATCTCAGACTCAAGTGGTGAAATCAGTGTGCTTCATTTGTTGTGGTTGATTTGTGATTACCGGTATTCTCAGTCTGACTCTAACTAAGTTGTTCATGTTGCAGTTTTGTGATTGGCTTTAGAAAACTTGCAAGCAAAACATTTTGAGAATCATATATTTCTGCTGAAATTTGGTACTAATTATATTGCAATCTATTACATTATTCTTAATTAAAGCCTTTAATTAATAAAAATGTAATAGATTGCAATATAATTAATACCACATTTTCTGCAGAAATATATAATTCTCAAAATGTTTTGCTTGCAAGTTTTCTAAAGCCAATCATAAAACTGCAACATGAACAACTTAATTAGAGTTAGTCTTCAATTTAAAGTTAACTTTTTCCTATTATATATTTTGCTCAGCAGGAGAGATCTTATTGCACTAATAATGGCTTCTACGAGTAAAAAACGCAAGATTTCAGATGAAAACCGGAGTTTTCAAGAGAAATGGACTGAACAATATTTATGCATACAATCAGGGGGGAAAGCACTGTGCCTTGTGTGCCATGAAACCATTTCTGTTTTAAAAGAATATAACATCAAAAGACACTACATCACAAAGCACAAAGAATATGAAAATATGACAGGTGAAGCACGCAAAGAAAAAATATCATTCTTGCAGAAATCTCTGAAAGGACAACAGTGTGCACAAAGAAACTTAAGGAATATGATGCATCTCTCAAAACAAGCTTTTTGCTTAGTCAAATCCTTGCAAAAAGACTCAAGCCCTATTCTGATGGTGAGGTAGTTAAAGAATGTTTGTGTGTAGCCTCGGACAATATGTTTCCTGACAAAAAGAAACTAGTTGAAAACATAAGCCTTTCAAGATATACTGTTGCTAGAAGAATAGACAGTCTTTCAGGGAATATTGAAAGTACAATTGCCAAGCGAGTTAGTGCTTTTTCTTCATACTCTGTTGCTCTTGATGAGAGTTGTGACACCGCAGACACTGCACAACTGGCTGTGTATATTAGGGGAGTCGACAATGACTATAATATTACAGAGGAAATGGCTTCACTACAAAGCATGAAGGGGACCACAACAGGACAATCTATTTTTGATGAATTGGAAAAAGCATTGGCAAGGTTTGGACAGGACTACACTAATTTAGTTTCCATTACAAAAGATGGTGCGCCTGCGATGTCTGGTCAGAGAAATGGGGTTGTTGGATTACTGAAGACTAGAATGGGGTCTCAAAATATTGACTTCGGTTCACTTATTGTCCTGCATTGTATCATACACCAGGAAACTTTATGTGCGAAGACAATAAACTTTCAGCATGTGACTAATATTCTCGTGAAAGCTGTCAATTTCATTAGGTCAAGAGGTCTAAATCACTGCGAGTTTCAGCAGTTAATGGCAGACATTGATGCAGAGTACAGTGATGTGAAGTATTTTTGTGAGGTAAGGTGGCTAAGCAAAGCAGGAATGTTGAAGAGAGCATATGACCTTTTGGAAGAAATTGCGCTGTTCTTAGATATGAAAGGTAATGCTATCTCTGAATTGAGAGATAAGGAATGGAGATGTGATTTAGCATTTTTAGTAGATATAACTGATCATCTTTGTGCACTGAATGTTAGACTTCAAGGAAAAGATCAACTAATAAATGAGATGTTCTCACTGATCAAAGGCTTCCAGATAAAATTGCGTCTGTGGGAGTCACAAATCAGAAACCAAAACCCAGTCCACTTTCCTACACTGAAAAACCATGACACTAGCAACCCTCAGTATCAGAAGTATGGTGACAAATTGGCAATCTTACGAGAGGAATTTCCAGAAAGATTTGGTGACCTCAAGAAACATTCACAAGCCATTGAAGTCTTTGCTTCTCCTTTTTCTGTGGATGTGACAGCAATTCCCGAGGACATACAGATGGAAATAATTGAACTACAGTGCAATGATGAACTAAGAAAGAAGTTTGATGATAGTTCAGTATACCAGTTTTATAAGAAGCATGTATCAGTAACAGTGTATCCAAAACTCTCTGCTCATGCAAGGAAAATGATGGCAGTGTTTGGTAGCACATATGTATGTGAGCAGCTTTTTTCAAAAATGAATCTAGTTAAAAACAAGCATAGGTCTTTACTTACTGATGAACATTTGGAATGTACCCTGCATGTAACCACATCATCCATACAGCCTGATATTGATGAGTTGGTGTCCCAAATGCAACATCAACCATCTCACTAGGGTAGCCTTTCAGTTGCTCATTAATTATTAGGAAAATGTCTGTGTTTGATAATTCTTATGTTAATGATCCCAGTTAACCAATAATAAGTAATTATTTATGTTTGTACATTATAATAATAAGGTACGGTAGCCTTTCATTTGCTCATTTATAGTAAAGAAAATACTTTTGTTTCAGACAATTCTTATTTTTGTGATCCCAATTTAAATAAAATCAATAACAAACTAATTATCTATCTTTATTAGTATAATCTCACATAATATGTCTTCGATCGTAGTAAAAAGCATTAAATAGTAAGGTTATGTGGCCCTCCATACCAACAGAGTCGTGACTAGTGGCCCTTTGGGAAAAAAGGTTGCACACCCCTGCTCTAGATAAT
>JAXCGZ010000552.1:25000-57408 GCA_037179515.1 Halocaridina rubra | reverse complement strand
TACCTGGCAAGCCTGAGTGGTAAGTGAAATGTACTGAAAGAGAAGGTGGGGATGGAAGTGCAAGAAAAGTTTAAGTGATACAGGGGAAAGTTTTGAAATAATCAGAAGTAATGTGTGGGACGAAAAAAATGTGTAGAAGCAGAGGAAAGGGTGCTAAGAGGTGGAATGTAGGGAGAAGTGCAGAAGTGACAGAAAAGAATTGGGGATACCAGAAATGGATCATAAGATGAAAAAAAGAGGAATATAAGAGTATAGACTGAAGCAAAGGGCATATTGAGAAAGGCGATGACTAGAGGTTGTGAGGTGGAGTTGATGTTTGTCGGAGTCTTAAAAGAAATATATAGATGTTTTGGGAGAAAGTTAATAGAATGCAAGGAGGTGAGTTTGGTCGAGAGGAAAAGACCAAAGAGCAGAAGAGCAACTGTAGCGGACATAGGTAGGCGAATGAGATGGGCTGACTATTTTTAGAAGATGTTGAACATGGAGGACGATAGAAGCTATATATTTTGGCTCTAGAATATGCTGGTTATAATGTGAGTAATAGTGGGTAGCCCTACAAGAGATGAGCTGCAAAGAGAGGAAAAGGTTGCTTGAATCAACTGTTAGTTGTAAGACGCGTGTGTTAGATATTTAGAGAGGCACTAAACTTGCGTGACCGATAATCCAAGAAGCTGATACACAACTAACAGGGTCCAAGGCTGTTGTGAGACTAACCACATTACTTATTGAAATAAGCTTGAAGTAATGAAACCAACAAGCTGTTATACCACAAAGCACCTCGTTTCCTGACTGTATCAGTACCATATATTGTTCTAGGGCTCTAAAAGCGGAATTGGTCGTCAACTCTTGGTAAAATGTACTGGCTCACAGCCGAGTATGTAATTGGCCAGCCAGGCTGTTTATGGACCACTTAATGTTCAAATATCCACTGATACAGATATATTAGTAAAAGGTACAAAGCTGCAAAATATGGTGTCGTACAGTGTCAAAACTAAACGCTTTTGCAGCATTTGTGTTCTATAAGTGCTAATACACTCAAACCTTGCTCTTACTAAAAACAAAAATAGAACGCAGGGGTCTGTAAATTAAAGACTTAATTACACTGGAACAAAGTTCTTTTCGGTTTCAAAACTAAATGTTGGACTTCACAATGCATCACAATCAAAGGAGTTAAAAGCAAACATCAAGGTGTTTGAAGGAACTTATTACCCAGTGTAACTAATATAAAAATTATTAACTACTGGAGTCTGTGTATATGGATAATACATACCATCATCCACATGTATGATCTGGAAGTCAGAAGTACACGGTAACGTATTTACAAGTCCATCTACTTTTAAACAGTGACGAACAAGGTCAGGAAGATCTTCATGAGTATGCACTCTGGAAAGAAATAAGGTCACATCTGAAATAAGTACGTATTCATCTTAAAACGTCATAAATACCTAAGAAATTTGATCGCGTCTGACTATCAATTTCAATCATACATAAAAGAAATAGTTTGACATTAAAAAATTTCCAAAAATAATTAAAACAAAACTTCCACGTCTTGATTCCACTTGAATAATATACTGCTACCAAAATCAATTACTGATGCTATGGGTCTTGGGGCACTGTCAAGTATTATGAATACAATTATTGAGGTTATATTAAAGAGTAACTCTTGATGCAGTCAAGATTGACCAGTAAACAACTCAAGAACATCTATTAGACTCGCATATCACTAAGTTTTAATCAATTCATGCCTTCCAGCGCCTGAGGATTTGCCAAAATCAAGCAACTCATTATGAGGTTCAAAAGATATATTTGTACCACTGTAATTCCCTTGCATAAATACAAATGTCACCTACTCACTCTGCTCACATAACTTTATCTTCTCTTTAATATAAAACGGCTAATTCAAAAATTATCCCTCACCTTACTACTTGGCTACATATCAAAACCCTGATTTCATTATTATCTATCTCAATGTCTTCCTTTTACTGAAGGTATTAATGACGAGCTGCTTGTAGTAAAACGATAATAAAGAACTTCTCCAATGAATAAGAAAATGCACTTTGCTAACTTTCAATGCAACCTCATGACTGTTAATCTCCTACTTAATTAAAATAAAAATATTTAGACACAAAAGGGAGACCAAAATCAGCAGCAAGAATGTAGGTTCAATGATTCATGTCACTAGCCACGAGTGGGCATAGTATAATTCAGTCTCTACAAGTTGGAAAAGAACTTTTCTCAAACCTATAAATCAGATAACCTCCTTGGACATGTGGTATGACCATGTTAGGTCTGACAGAACTAGTAAAAAACGACATAGTATCTGATTAGATTACAGCTAACACACGCTAAATCTTGAAAGAATAAAAAGATATATTTGGAAAGACAGCTCTTTACATCTGTAGTTTTATTTCAGCTTTCATATCCAATGACAGAAATGTTTCTCTTGTAATTTATTAATAGGTAATACCATCTAGGTATAAATGTGACAACCTATAGCTTGCTCCTTGGTATGCAGGACCTCTTCAAGTACTTTGCTAAAATAGTTATAGTCCACACAGCCTCTCATAATCTGAATTAACAAAACTGACCTTGTTATACATATACATGACTAAAAACAAGAAAAATAAGCAAAACTCTTATTGTAGCACAAAAAGGTGAACTGGTAAAATGATATATAAACATCATACAAAAGGCTATGGCATACAGATATATAAACTTACTTGAATATTTCTGAAGGTTCAGCTGAAAGACATCCACTTTTGGGTAACTCCACAGACAAAAGCTCAACTTCCCTCAAGAAATTTGGAGGATGGAGGGAAGGCACTTCACCGCTAACCAAAAGCTCAGAATATTTCAAAATCGATTCTCTAATGGATAACTCCTTTTCAAAACCTGCTAACTGAAAATTATGATGTAAGTATTAAAATGTATTATAATTTTAGCTCATTTTTAATATGTCGGTGCTGCAAATGTAGTCAAAATAATTAAACTAAAAACCTAAGTAAAATCTTTCATGATTTGTGTCTCATGCTACAGACAGTAGAGTGAACAGTTTAGAAAGCAATCTGTAATTTGAAAGATATGCAATGTGTTCTGCTTCTCTTATACCAGGAAAAAAACTGTAGAGGAGGAGCATTTTCCAGAGTGGCGACAGGCTCCAGCTCCGAATTTAGCTCCATAAAATAATCAAATAGTACAGGGTTACTTGTTCTTGATAAGTTAGGCTTCTAGAGATTCGGTTTCCTCTCTCAAGCTTATACACATTTAAAATACTTCACTTAAACACAGAAATGGTTTGGAATTGCAGTCATTAATAGGACAGAGGTCCATTATCATGGAAGTAGGCAATTATTTTTAAAGAAATATTATCTTCAAATGTTTCTTCTAAATGGGTTAATGCTGGTATAAAATTTTGCTTTTAGTAATTGCCAAGAAGACTTCACAAAAAAGTTTTTCAATCCTCTCTTTGTCTTAAATAAATAAATAAATAAAAATAAATATATATATATATATATATATATATATATATATATATATATATATATATATATATATATATATATATATACAGTGTTCCCCCCCATACCGCGGTAGTTCAGTTCCGGGACCCGGCGCGAACCAGGAGATCCGCAGAGTAGGATCAGCCTATATGTACATAGATATTTTAATATAATTTTACGCTTACACTGTATAAACCCTCCCTGTACTGTTAAAAAAACACCCTTTACATTATAAATAACAGCAAGCAACCTAATTTTCTATGAAAGAGATAGGAAAACTTACCGTGAATGAGGTGATGATGACTTAACATACATAGGTACAGTATGTTACAATAATTTTTACGTTTACGTAAAATAGCGGCCGACATCCACAAACTTTTTTCCTTCATTCAACATATCTAAGAGTTTCACTTTATCTACAATGGTTAACATTTTCCTTTGCCGCTTAGGCTCACTACAAGAAGCCTTAGAAGATGAAGGATGCTTGGGAGGCATTGCAAAGGTTAAAATATGCGAGTAAAAAAATCACAAGCAAAACATATTAATAATAATAAGCACAACGTGAATGGCACACACGAGTGAGGCGAGACAATGGAAGATGGTGGAAGCCTTTGTCCGAAACGCTGATAGCGGTATCGTATTTTACATGTTGCAAAACTGTTAGTATTTATGTTTTTTACTATTTTTTACTCTTTTATTATTCTTAGGCTAAGAAATACATTTTTTTATCAATAAAATCATGAAACTACTGGAAATATAAATATATATGCTAGCTCACGTAGCTGCGACCCCAATACATTGTACGCTATCGAACACAAGCAAAACGTTTAATAAGCACAACGTGAACGGCGCACACGTGAGTTAGACTGAACGAGTCTTTGTCTGAAACGCTGATAGCGGTATCGTATTTTACATGTTGCAATACTGTTAGTATTTATGTATTTTATTATTTTTTACTGTTTTATTATTCTTAGGCTAATAAATACGTTTTTTATCAATAAAATCATGAAACTACTGGAAATATAAATATATATGCTATCTCACGTAGCTGCGACCCCAATACATTGTACGCTATCAAACACTATTTCGCATGATGCAATAATGTGAGTTATACTGTACGTATGTATATCATTCAGTTATTAGTACAATGTATATTAATTTAAAATTCATTTACTTATTTGATGATTGTACAAAATCTATTGTATTTATTCACTGTAATTTGGACCAAATATTCCTTTTGTAAAGATTATACTGTACTTTTCAAGAGGTGGTCAATAAACTTATCTATCTATCTATCTATCTATCTAAATTTATGTTTTTTATTATTTTTTACTGTTTTATTATTCGTAGGCTGGGAAATAAATTATTTTTATCAATTACATAATGAGATATGTTTTTTTAATAAAAAATCTAAATACTGAGAATTTTTTTTTTTATATTTTAACATTTTTGCATATACCCATAAAATAAAATAATAATTTATAAAACAAAAACAAAAAAACGCAATACAGTGAGAACGCGAACCAAGAAACGCGAATAACCGGAGGAACACTGCATGTATATACAGTGTTACCTCGGTTATTCGTGCTTCTTGGTTCGCGTTCTCACTCTATCGCGGTTTTTTTTTGGATAAATTATTATTTTATTTTATAGGTATACGGAAAAATATTAAAATATTGAGAAATTTTTTTTTCAGTATTTTCATTTTTTTATTGAAATTTACGTTGCATGCTGTTATTTATAATGTAAAGGGTGTTTTTTTAACAGAGCAGGGAGGGTTTATACAGTTCGTAAACGAAAAAATAATTGTAAATGAGTGTCACGTCATCATCACCTCATTCATCGTAATTTTATCTATCACTTTCATAAAAATTTACGTTGCTTCCTGTTATTTATAATGCAAAGGGTGTTTTTTAACAGTGCAGGGAGGGTTTATACAGTATGTAAACGAAAATATAATTGTAAATGAGTATGTATGTCACGTCATTATCACCTCATTCACCGTAATTTTATCTATCACTTTTATAAAAATTTACGTTGCTTGCTGTTATTTATAATGTAAAGGGTGATTACCTAATTGTGTTTACGGGAAAGAGCCCAAAGCTCGTATCTTCCCGTCTCCTCATCGGTTCCATTTTATACTTAGTGATACTTATCATACCTGTCCTTAAAACTATGGATTGAGATAGCATTAACTACCTCCTCGCTTAGCCAATTCCAATTATCAACTACTCTTACACTGAAAAAGTATTTCCTTACATCCTGCGAAGAAGTTTTCTTACGAAGCTTCAAACTATGACCTCTAGTTCTAGAGCCAGCCATATCATTGTTTTTTTAACAGTGCAGGGAGGGTTTATACAATACGTAAACAAAAAAATAATTGTAAATGAGTATGTATGTCACGTCATTATCACCTCATTCACCGTAATTTTATCTATCACTTTCATAAAAATTTACGTTGCTTGCTGTTATTTATAATGTAAAGGGTGTTTTTTTAACAGTGCAAGGAGGGTTTATACAGTACGTAAACGAAAAAATAATTGCAAATGAGTATGTATGTCACGTCATTATCACCTCATTCACCGTAATTTTATCTATCACTTTCATAAAAATTTACGTTGCTTGCTGTTATTTATAATGTAAAGGGTGTTTTTTTAACAGTGCAGGGAGGGTTTATACAGTACGTAAACGAAAAAATAATTGTAACTGAGTATGTATGTCACGTCATTATCACTTCATTCACCGTAATTTTGTCTATCACTTTCATAAAAATTTACGTTGCTTGCTGTTATTTATAATGTAAAGGGTGCTTTTTTTAACAGAGCAGGGAGGGTTTATACAGTACATAAACGAAAAAATAATTGTACATAAGTATGTATGTCACGTCATTATCACCTCATTCACCTTAATTTTATCTATCACTTTCATAAAAATTTACGTTGCTTGCTGTTATTTATAATGTAAAGGGTATTTTTTTAACAGTGCAGGGAGGGTTTATACAGTACGTAAACGAAAAAATAATTGTAACTGAGTATGTATGTCACGTCATTATCACTTCATTCACCGTAATTTTATCTATCACTTTCATAAAAATTTGCTGTTATTTTATAATGAAAAGGGTGTTTTTTAACAGCGCAGGTAGGGTTTATACAGTGTAAACGTAAAAATATATTAAAATATCTATGTACATATAGGCGGATCCTACTTCGCGGATTTCCTGGTTCACGCCGGGTCCCGGAACCAAACTACCGCGATAAGTGAGGCAACACTGTATATATATATATATATATATATATATATATATATATATATATATATATATATATATATATATATATATATATATATATATATATATATATACAGTGCTCCCTCGTTTATCGCGGGGGTTCAGTTCCGGGACCAGCAGTGAAAGGTGAAAAGCCGCGGAGTAGGAGCACCATATTTATTACAGGTATTTTACATTCATTTTTACTTATACTGTATAAACCCTCCCTGCACTGCTAACAACTCCCCCTTTACTTTATTAATAACAGAGCAAAAGCGCAAATTTATATGAATGTGATAGGTAAGCTTACCATGAATGATGTGATGATGACATTTACATACTCCACAGCCAATGACGGCTTTACGGCTGCTTTTTGCAAGAGAAGAACATGGTAATGAGGAGTTGCTGATGCTGTTTCTTCTTTTGTGCAAAGATGGTCTTGTAAGGAGTCTCATAGCATCGTCGATAATATTGCAGAAGTGCACCAAACGAACCATATCATCGTCGTACTCCTGCGACAGTTGTTGGAGTTCTTTGGCCATGTTATACATGGCTGCAAGCCGTTCGAGTGAAAGGCCAGGTTCTTCGACTTCATCGTGCATTTCCTGTTGTTCTTCTTCCTCTTCTTCGTCCGCTGATTTTGTCATTTCCTCCAAGTCTTCATCAGTCAACGGCTGCGAGTGGCAGTCGATCAGTTCATTGACGTCTTCGAGAGTCATATCTTTAATGTCTTCTCCTCCTAGCAATGCAGCCAACTTCACAGTTTTCGCAACTGCCGAGTTATGCACTTCGTCAGGAGTAAATCCCTTGTAGTCGTAGACGAGTTCGGGCCACAATTTCTTCCAGCTGGCATTGATTGTGGCCAGCTTCATCTCTTTGATTGCATTCTGAATATTTTGAAGGCATGTAGCAATCGTGTAGTTACGCCAGTACACCTTCAGTGCGAATTCTTTGTCTGCATCCATGGAGTCAACCAGGTTCGTCAGGGCATTTTGTGTGTAGAGGGCCTTGAACGCATGAATAACGCCTTGATCCATAGGCTGAAGCAGCGATGTCGTATTTGGTGGCAGGAACTCTACCTGAACACCGTCATAATGGAGATCAGTTGCGTGGCCACCAGCATTATTCATCAAAAGAGGGACTTTAAATTCAAGGCCCTTCTCCGCAAGATAAACTCGGAGCTGAGGGATAAAGCATTGGTAAAACCAGTCCGATGTGAGGCTTTTCATGATCCAGGCCTTAGGGTTATGCATCCAATACAATGGCAGCAGATTCTTGTTTTCATTCTTCAAAGCCCTAGGGTTCTTTGACTCGTAGATAAGCCCTGGCTTTAACATAAAGCCCGCAGCATTCACGCACATGATGAGGGTAATGCGGTCATTGTGCGCTTTAAATCCAGGGGCTTTAGCTTAATTCCTTGAAATAAAAAATGCGAGACAGCATTCTCTTCCAAAATAACCCAGTCTCATCCATGTTAAACACTTGCTCAGGAGCATAACTGCCTTCATCAATAATTTTCTTGAAGTCGTTCTTTACATTATCGTCAGCTGCATCTGCAGAGGCAGCTTCACCATGCACCGAAATGCTCTTTAGGCCAAAGCGTTTTTTAAATAAGGCGAACCATCCCTTGCTAGCAATGAACGATGGTTTCCTCAGTGGAGAATCACTGGACGGTCCTGGTTGTGGGTCTTTCATTTCTTCTCCTTTCTCCTCCTCTTCACGGTTGCCACTGTCGACATCGGGTTTGTTTGCAGAGAATGTCTCATGCAGCTTCTTTGCCTTTGTTTGTATGATACTCGTGTCTAAGCTGATGTTCTTCTTCCTGCAATCAGCAATCCACAGGGCCAAAGCAGATTCCATCCTCACTATTATCTTATTGCAGGGTGTTACGACCCTCTTCTCTGTTTCATTAAAAATAATAGTTGCTGTCTTCCTGATATTCGCTTCGTCCTTCTTGATGTAGCGAACAGAGGTTTCGTTGATGCCAATATGGCGGCCGACATCCGATAACCTTCTTCCTTTCTTCAGCATATCTAACAGTTTTACCTTATCTGCCATGGTCAACATCTTCCTTTGCCGCTTAGGCTCACTACCAGAAGCCTTAGAAGATGAAGGACGTTGAGCGGCATTGCAGGGGTTAAAATACAAAAGTTTCACAAAATCACAAGCAAGATGTATTTAAAGGCACAATGCGAACGGCGCACACGTGAATAACTGAATGGGTGAGGCTAGACAATGGAAGATGCTGGGAGAATGAAGCTTCAATCAAAAAGCCAATCAGACCCCAGGATACAGAACATACAGAACACAATTCTGTGATTCGTTGTCTCCCACCCATCAGCCAATAGCATCCCTTTGTAATATCTCAGATAGGTGCGACCCTTTGTGTTTTACAAGATGCCAATACCGGTATCTTATTTTATATGGTGCAATACTGTGAGTTACATGTTTAAATTTATGTTTATAACAATATTTTACTGTTTTATTATTCTTAGGCTAGGAAATACTTTTTTTAGCAATAAAATAATGAAAATACTGGAAATTTTAATATATATTATCTCAGGTAGGTGCGACCCTTTGCGTTTTCCGAAACGCCGATACCAGTATCGTATTTTATATGGTGCAGTGTTACATGTTTAAATTTATGGTTTTTACTATTTTTTACTGTTTTATTATTATTAGGCTGGGAGATACTTTTTTATCAATAAAATAATGATCATCTCGTGGATTCCTGCATATACCTAGAAAATTTGCAATATAAAATACATATGCTCGCCAAAAAAAATCCTCGATGCACTCAATTCGTGGTAGGTGAATTGTGATATAGCGAGGGATTACTGCATATATATATATATATATATATATATATATATATATATATATATATATATATATATATATATATATATATATATATATATATATATATATACAGTAATCCCTTGTTTATCGCGGGGGTTCGGTTCCGGGACCAACCGCGATAGGTGAATTTCCGCGAAGTAGGATCACCCTATATGTACATAGGTATTTTACATTTATTTTTACGTTTACTGTATAAACCCTCCCTGTACTGTTAAAAAACCACCCTTTACTTCATAAATAACAGCATGCAAGTGTAAATTTATATGAAAGTGATAGGTAAACTTTACCGTGAATGAGGTGGTAATGACACGACATACTTATGTACATAGGTATTTTACAATTATTTTTACGTTTACTGTATAAACCCTCATTGCACTGTTAAAAAACCACCCTTTACCTTATAAATAACAGCATGCAACATAAATTTATATGAACGTGCTAGGTAAACTTACCGTGAATGAGGTGGTAATGACATTTGTAGACTCCATAGGAAATTATTCTGCAGCCAATAACAGATTTATGGCTGCTTTTTGCGAGCGAAGAACATGGTAATGGGGAGTTGCTGTCGATATTTCTTATTTTGTTGGAAGATGATCTTGTAAGAAATCATGGCATCGTCGAGAAGATTGCAGAAGGTCACCGAACCAACCATATTATCGTCATGTTCCTGCGAGAGTTGTTGGACTGCTTTCACATGTTCATACATGGCTGCCAAACGTTCAAGTGTAAGGCCAGATTTTTCAATTTCTTAATGCATTTCCTCAAGTTCTTCTTCGCTTGCTGATTTTGTCATTTCTTCCAAGTCTTCATCAGTCAAAGGCTGTGAGTGGCAGTCAATCAGTTCATTCACATCATCGTGAGTCATATCTTTAAAGCCTTCTCCTCCTAGCAATGCAGCCAACTTCATAGCTTTCGCAACTGCCGAGTTATGGACTTTGACAGGAGCAAATCCCTTGTAGTCGTAGGTGACTTCGGGCCACAACTGCTTCCAGCTGGCATTGATTCTGGCCGGCTTCATCTCTTTGATTGCATTCTGAATATTTTGAAGGCATGTGGCAATCGTGTAATTACGCCAGTAAGTCTTCATTGCCAATTCTTTGTCCGCATCCATGGCTTCAACCAGGTTCGCCAGGGTATTTCGTGCGTAGAGAGCCTTGAACGCACGAATAACGCCGTGATCCATAGGCCGAATCAGTGACGTTGTATTCAGTGGCAGGAACTCTACTTGAACACCGTCATATTCAAAATTAGTTGCGTGGCCACCAGTATTATCCATCAAAAGAAGGACTTCAAATTCAAGGCCTTTTTCCGCAAGATAAATTTTGGCCTGAGGGATAAAGCATTTGTGAAACCAGTCCGATGTGAGGCTTTTCGTGATCCAGGCCTTAGGGTTATGCATCCAATACACTGGCAGCAGATCCTTGTTTTTATTCTTCAAAGCCCTAGGGTTCTTTGACTTGTAGATAAGCCCGGGCTTTAACATGAAGCACGCAGCATTTCCACATATGATGAGGGTAATGCGGTCTTTGTGCGCTTTAAATCCCGGGGCTTTAGCTTCTTCCTTGAAGAGAAAAGTGCGAGACGGCATTCTCTTCCAAAATAACCCAGTCTCATCCATGTTGAAGACTTGCTCAGGAGCATATTCCCCTACGGCGATAATTTTCTTGAAGTCGTTGTTCACGTTATCTTCTGCTGCAGCTGTATCTGCAGAGGCAGCTTCGCCATAAACCGAAACGCTCTTTAGTCCAAAGCGTTTTTGAAATTTGGCGAACCATCCCTTGCTTGCAACAAACGATTGTTTCCTCAGTGGAGAATCGCTGGAGGGTCCTGGTTGTGGGTCGTCGATATCTTCTTCTCTCTCCTCCTCCTCTCCACGGTCGCCACTGTTGTCGTCGGGTTCGTTTGTAGCGAATGCATCGTACAGCTTCTTCACCTTTGTTTGTATGATACTGTTGGCTACGCTGATGTTCTTCTTTCTGCAATCAGCAATCCACAGGGCCAAAGCAGATTCCATCCACACTATTATCTTATTGCGGGGTGTTATGACCCTCTTCGCTGATTTACTAAAAGAAATAGTTGCTGTTTTCCTGATATTTGCCTCGTCCTCTTTGATGTAGCAAACAGTAGATTCATTGAGGCCAAAATGGCGGCAGACATCCGCAAACCTTCTTCCTTCTTTCAGCATATCTAACAGCTTCACCTTATCCGTTATGGTTAACCTTTTCCTTTGCCGCTTAGGCTCACTACCAGAAGCCTTAGAAGATGAAGGACGTTTGGGAGGCATTGCAAAGGTTGAAATACGTGAGTAAAAAAAATCACAAGCACAACGTATTAATAAGCACAATGCGAACGGTGCACATGTGAGTTAGATGAACGAGTGAGGCGAGACAATGGAAGATGGTGGGAGAACCAAGCTTCAATCAAAAAGCCAATCAGACCCCATGATACAGAACACGCAGAAAAACAATTATGTGATTCGTCATCTCCCACCCTTTCATCCAATAGCATTCCATGAACTATCTCACGTAGGTGCAAGCCTTTGCATTTTCCAAGATGCCAATACATTGTACGCTATCAGACAGAATTTCACATGGTGCAATACTGTGAGTTATATGTTTAAATTTATGTTTTTTACTCATTTTTACTGTTTTTATTCTTAGGCTAGGAAATACTTGTTTTATCAATAAAATAATGAGTTTCAATATGTACTAACTCACGTAGGTGCGACCCTTTTTGTTTTCCGAAACGCTGATACCGGTATCGTATTTTACATGGTGCAATACTGGAGTATTTATGCTTTTTACTATTTTTTACTGTTTTATTATTCTTAGGCTAAGAAATACGTTTTTTTATCAATAAAATCATGAAACTAATGGAAATTTTAATATATGCTAGCTCACGTAGGTGCGACCTTTGCGTTTTCCGAAACGCTGATACCGGTATCGTACTTTCTATGGTGCAGAGTTACATGTTCAAATTTAAGTTTTTTTTACTATTTCTCACTGTTTTATTATTCTTAGGCTGGGAAATACATATTTTTTATGAATAAAATAGTTTTTAAAAAAATTTTCAATAAAATAATGAAAATACTGAAATTTTTTTTCTTAAAATTTTAATATTTTTGCATATACCCAGAAAAAAAAAAAATCGCCAAAAAAAAACCGCGATGCACTGAATCCGCAATAGGTGAACCGCGATATAGCGAGGGATTACTGTATATATATATATATATATATATATATATATATATATATATATATATATATATATATATATATATATATATATATATATATATATATATATATATATATATAATATTTTTTTTTTAAACGAGTGACACCAGGACAGGCCAAAAATAAAATAAAATTGCCCTCATCGGGCCTGGGCATGAAGAAAACAAAGTAAAGAGAAACAAGATATGGAGAGTGCTGTGACTTGTCAGATGGGAAAGCTTAAAAGAGATGTGTAACGAATATCCGATGTTCCTGTAGTATATGTATATATATATATATATAATATATATATATATATATATATATATATATATATATATATATATATATATATATATATATATATATATATATATATATATATATATATATATACATATATATATATATATACATATATATATATATATACATATATATATATATATACATATATATATACATATATATATATATATATATATATATATATATATATATATATATATATATATATATATATATATATATATATATATATATATATATATATATATATATAAACACACACACACACTCAAATCTCGATTTAACGGATTCCAATTTGTTGGACTTTGAAAACAAACATGCAAAATCTGGAGCAGCAGATATAGCATTTTTCAGCTGTGGCAGCACTAAACAAGAGCCACTTCTTCAAGAGAGAGAGAGAAAGAGAGATGAAAAGAACTTTGGGCTACCATCAGCTCAGTGTATCACCATAATAATACCAACAACAATAATAGTAATAATAATAAAAAATAAAAACAATAATAATAACAATGTCAGAAGTTTGAAGTTAGTATGATGCCTCGTCACTTACCGAAAGTGTCACACATCTCGTTACTTAATTTAAACTTCACTGAAGACATTATTCATCATCACAGTCATTGTGTTTGACATAAATGAAAATTATCTACACAGAAATGTACTCTGGCTTTATGTAAGGTTTAACACAGTATGAGATGGAAAAGTATAATTGTGTATGACAGGTATTAAATGGGAGAATGGCTAAATAAAAGGGAGAGAGAAAGATTACTTGTTACTGTATTTTTGATGCTGTATGATATGTATAGCATTCGTTCCTGTACTGCATTTTTATTGAATTTATATTCAGCATGCATTTACATGTTTGAATAGGACTGATACTGATCACATGATATTTAAACAGAGGTTTAGTGAATTTGTTCACTGGTATGTTTTACATTTCTTGGTCATTAATTATTGCATTTTTGTTCATATGATCTTTTATACTTGAGTTATTGTACAGCATCTACAATTAACTCATTAAGCACTAAAACAATATGCTTTTGCAATAATTATATACTGTATCACAAACCTGTTTACTGTATGCTTCACACTGAGTCTGTTTGGCATAACACATTCTTCAACAATATCCTTTTCTAATGCCTTTTTACGATTCAGTGGGAAAAAGATTATGTATAATAAGACTTATCATCAAGTCTAAGACGATACACATTTATATACAGTTTTCACCTCTCCTCTTAAGCTTTGTAACTTTTACAGTTACTTTTTGATATTGAAACCTGGAGATATGAGATCGAGTTATATCGGCAATTCTTCCGAAGAAAGCTTACCGATTCTAATTGGGTATTATAAAAATTTAGATTAAAACATCTAGGACAATTTTATCAAGTAGGTAATTATTAACTATTTTACATAAAATGGTCTACACACTTTTTAAGAATAAATTTGTCTCAACTTGAAAATCATTAGGTATGAGCTCATTAAAAAATATTTATATTCTTAATAAAAAGAAACAAACCTGATGGAACAGGAATTCCTGAAAAATTTTATATAATGCTTGTAGACTTTCAAGTGCTACTTCCTCTTGAAGCTGCAAAAGACCATGAATTCGCTGCACATATGATCGAATCTGCATTGTAACAAGCTCGCAGGAGACTTGCGCTTTCTCACGAAGTAAGTGACACATCTGCAAGAAAACAATATCCAGTAAATTTTTAATAATTGCTGGGATGACCAATCTAAGAAAATAAATATATCAAACAAAGACACAAAAGAATACAAAGCCAGGAACCTAGCGTAGGCTTCAGTAGCTGTACACATTTACCAAGATTCAAGGCTATATAATAAGGGGAGGGAAAAACATGTGCAAAATGCATAATACTTTATTACTGCATGTCACATTTCCTGAAAGTCACTAAATTAGTATAAGACTCAAACCAGTCCATGAGATCAAAAGAAAGTCTACGACATAGATTATCTAAATCTTGAGCCAAGCAATGTTTTGGGGTCAAGTAAATTAGTTATACTCATCTAATACACAAAGAAGCAATTATTTTTTAAGAAGGTCATTATGTTATGATGGCTTTCTATAAAAATATATAAAAACACTTTGCATAGGTAAAATGACCATGAATGCATTTTATCTACAAAATTTATAACAAATTTTATCAATCAAATTAAAAATGGGGTAACTAAAATTTACCGAATCTCGTGAAAATAAATGAATCGAGGCAGAAATAAAAATTAAATACCTACAATGCCACTTATAGACAATATGAGGTGTACTTCACTAATAGTAGCCTATTGTACCATACCCTTACCTGACCGTATTAGTTTAATTTCGTAGGGGTTTGTAATTACCTAATTGTGCTTACGGGAATGAGTCACATGCTCGTAACTCCTTGTCTCCTGATCGGTTCCACTTTTATACTCAGTGATATTTATCATATATGTCCCTAAAACTATGAATTTAGTTAGCATTAACTACCTCCTCTCTTACACTAGAAAAGTCCTTCCTTACACCCTTCAAAAAAGTTTCCTTACGAAGCTTCCAACTATATCCTCTAATTCTAGAGCAAGCCATATCAAAATAAAGATCCCTATCCACTGTCAAAACCATCAAGGAATTTAAAAACTGTCACCATATCCACCTCATTTTCTAGCTTCGAGTGAATGTAAGTCTTATTCATTTTGCCTCTCATAACCGAGATTGAATATTTCTGGCACCAGACTCGTGGCATGTATTTGAACTCCTTCCAGCTTAACTATGTGTTTTTCAAGCGCGGATTCCAAAGGGGGATGCATATTCAAGCCTTGGTCTAATGTGTGTTACATAGATATTCCTGATCATTTATTTGTCCATGTGTCTAAAGGCTACCCTTACATTTGCTAAGAAAGCATATGTTGCCCTTACTATGCTATTTATATTAATTTCCAGGGTCAAATATGCCAATATGTTTACTCCTAGATCTCTCTCATTCACCATCTCTTGAAGTTCTGCTCCTGCTATCAAGTATCCAAGCTTTGAGCCTTCTCGCACTTGTGCCAATTTTCTTTACCTTACATTTTGAAGTACTGAATTTCATTAGCCACTTTAATAACCACTCACGCAGACTATTTAAGTGTTTTTGAAGTTCTCTACTATTGTTCTCATCTCTTACTTTTGCATAATCTGTAATCATAGTCAAGGATGACATCTGTAATCATAGTCAAGGATGAATATACAGACTCTGATTGGTCATCTACGTATACAAGGAACAAAAGTGGCCCAAAAACTGAACCCTGTGAGTCCCACTACAAACCCTTCTCCAATCAGACATGGAATGTGTAATTACCTATTTGTGCTTACGGGAAAGAGCCCTATACTCGTAGCTCCCCGTCTCCTGGTCGATTCAATTTTTTGTCTCAGTGATACTTATATTTGTCCTTAAACTCTGAATTGAGATAGCATTAACTACCTCCTTGCTTAGCGAATTCCAATCATCAACTACTCTTACACAAAAAAACACCACCACCTTCCTCACATCCTGCAAAGAAGTGTAATTGCCTAATTGTGCTTACGGGAAAGAGCCTCAAACTCGTAACTTCCCGTGATTACCTAATTGTGCTAACGTGAAAGAGCTCAAAGCTCGTATCTTCCCGTCTCCTAATCGATTCCATTTTGTACTTAATGATAGTTATCATACCTGTCCTTAAAACTCTGGATTGACATAGCATTAACTACCTCCTCGCTTAGCGTGTGTATTACGTAATTTCAATTAACTGATTATGTTTATAGGAAAGAGCCTGTACTTGTTGATATGGCTGGCTCTAGAACTACAGGTCATACTTTGGAACTTCGTAAGAAAACTGAGTAGTTGATGATTAGAATTCGCTAAGCAAGGAGGTAGTTAATGCTAAATCAATTTATAGTTTTAAAGACAAATATGATAAGTTTTCGATGCCTATATTTGCATCGAATATTCTGGGATATTCGATGTAAATCGAATATCCCATATGAGGGCAATTGTATTATTTATTTTTTTGCCTGTCCTGGTGTCACAATTATAAGAAAAAAAATCACAAAGTACAAAAAAATGGAACCGACCAGGAGACGGGAATTTACGTTCAGAGGACTCTTTCCCGTATGCACAATTAGTAATGACAATGGTTGTCAAGGCGGAAGGCATTTCATGACCTATACCTTGATGAGAGCTCTCTAGACACTTTTCAAAACTGCATTAATGATTATTTCTTATAAAACATTTAAACATACTTCCCTACCAGAAACACACTGAGTCATTACAAGCACATACATACGCACAAATATCCTTAAAAAAAAAATAATAAATAACTTGAAACATCTCCTGAAAAGCCAACCTCGTATTTTGTAGAAGATAAATAAACAAAGTTCTTTCATTCGTCTGTGTGTGTCGAGAAGCATCTTTGGGGATGTATTTTCGCAGCAATAAATCATAATTTGGAACATATGGAGCTTTCCTCCTCCATTCGGAAGCGTACTTGCTTCGGCAGTACATATACTAAAATTGGAACGATACAGAGAAGATTAGCATGGCCCCTGCGCAAGGATGACACGCAAAATCGTGAAGCGTTCCACATTTTTTTAAGCCGCATAATTCTTATCTATCGAATAATATATTTTCTTTCCAATTACTAAATAATTATAATAATAATAATGATGATAATAACTTACCCTTCGCTCCCCCTCTCCGCTCGCTTCAGACCTCTTCGTACGCGGTACACGGGAACGCTGGTTCGATCCTCTGAGCCGCCACAATATTTGATTTTTTTATAGCGAGGCCATTAAACGTGATATATATATATATATATATATATATATATATATATATATATATATATATATATATATATATATATATATATATATATATATATATATATATATAATCACGTTTAATGGCCTCGCTATAAAAAAAAAACAAATCTTATGACGGCTCTGAGGATCGAACCAGCGTTCTCGAGGTCTGCGTCGACTAGGAGAGATGGAGCAAGCGGACCGGGGTAGGAAGGGAAAATGATATTCCTTAAGTGTTACTGTTGTTGTCAATAGAGTTAAGGAAAGAACAATTGTTATATATTATTTCAGAGTTATGCGGCAAAAAATGTGGAACGCTTCACGATTTTGCGTGTCATCCTTGCGCAGGGGCCATGCTAATCTTCTCTGTATCGTTCCAATTTTAGTATATGTACTGCCGAAGCAAGTACAACCTACGAACGAAGAGGAAAGCTCCATATGTTGCAGAAAAGATTCAAAGCTATTACATTCAGAGTAGATTTATAAATAATTAAGTAAACAAATATATATGATGGCCTTTATTCCTTGGTGCGTCACGCTTTTAAGTTTCCCTAAGTTGCAGGGAATTCTCAAATCGATAGATAAGATCAAACTCTTCTAATTTTTAACAATTACTTTATTTAATAACAGGGCGATCATTACAAAATGAAAAAAAAAATAGATGATAATTTCCTTTATATCAATGAATCCTCTTGGTGAAAGGGCAAAAATACCGTCTACGTGTTCCCCTGCGTGTCGTACAAGCCGATTTAAATGGTAAGGAGTGAGAAAAGGGAGCATGCCTTCATTTGTATTTTCCTCTCGCAGGGTCAAAAATTAAAGGTTTGACTCAGCCCCCCCCCCCTTTTTTTTTTAAGGAGGATTATGATTTTGCGTATTCGTAGCAATCGATATAGGCCTACTTACTCCTATCTTCATTCATCATTAGATTCAATCTAACTTTACCAATTCTTTAAGTCTTCCTTCAGTTACGGTTCTTTATCTATGCCTACATCATCACCGAATATATTCTTGGATATTAGTTGAACATCTCTTGCTATCCTTTCACATCTGACAAGTCACAATACTCTCCATCTCCGTTTCTCTTTAGGTTTTCTCCGTGTTCAGGCCAGATAAGGACACGAATTTTTATTTATTTTTTTTTTGCGCCCGTCCTGGTATCAAACAAACTATTGCTAATCATCTTTTCTTTTCTTAAATAATAATAATAATAATAATAATAATAATAATAATAATAATAATAATAATAATTAGTTATTATTATTATTCTTATTAGTATTATAACTACGACGACGACGACTGAGAAAACAACAATAATTATAACAATAATAATAATGATGATGATAATGACGATGATGACGACGGTGACAACAATAAAAACAAAACAACAAAAACATCAATAACAATTATCATTATCATCAGCAGCAGTAGCATAATTATATTTTTTCAGAAACCTTTCAAATCTTTTTTAGTTAGTGAAAAAAAATCGCTTCACTCGACTCCCAGACGGGCATCCAAAGTGGTACTTCTTTGACTGTAGTCTATCGGGACATACACTTGCATTTACAAGTCTAGGGTACGTTTTGTTCGGTGCGATCATCGCTCAACGATGATCGTCAAACGGTTGTATAGACTAGAGCGCTAATCCTTTGTTTTTGAATGGGGTTGTGTTGGTTCGAGCAACTGCCGCGGCAGTCGCTCCAAGCAAAACGGCCCCATTCAAAAAAAAAAAAAAAAAAAAAAGAATTAGTGCTCTAGACAATAGTTTGACGATTATCGTTAAGCCATTAACGATCATCGTTAAGCGATAATCGCACCGAGCAAAACGTACTTTAGGGACAATACTATTTACCGACTAGAAATTTATAGACTACAGATAGTGGGGTAGACCGTCCGGGGAAAGTGGCACCCAAAAAGTTAATTTCGTATAGTTTAGATAAGAGAATTAAGAAAGTTACAGGTGAATTTTTTTTTTATTTTTCGTGGCGAAAAACATTTTTAATAACTTCGGGATTTCTCTACTCTAAATACTCAGAGAGAGAGAGAGAGAGAGGAGAGAGAGAGAGAGAGAGAGAGAGAGAGAGAGAGAGAGAGAGAGAGAGAGTTAAACTAGAGTGAGGCCAGGGCAACGGTGCTGGGCGTGGTCTGTACCAGTCTGGATGTCCATGCAAAGGTCACGGTGACGTAGAGGTGGGCATTGGGGTCGGCGGCAGAGGGGTCGTGTTGTACGGCCTCACGATAGCCATCGTAAGTGGGTTGGGGGGTGAAAAGTGTGCTACTCAATCGAAATAGGCACCTTCTACATAAGGTCAGAGTAATGCCAACCCCATCTGATAGAGGCGTTAGTGAGTGCCACCGCCAGCATGCCTTTCTGGTTCACTTAGGCATCAAGTTTTGAGAAACTGGAGCATAGAGTACCACTTGTCTCTTTCACTCTCCCTCTCGCTACTTGGCTGTGAACACTCTCGATGACATTTAATAAAATTCATTTTCACACAGTGCATAAAGAAAGATAGTGGCACGCGCTGCATAAGACGGAACTTCTAACCGTGTGTTCACACCCATCAAATGTTATCACAGGGAGGATATCCATAATAAGACGGTCTGGAGTGTAAACAAGATCAAAATATCCGTGATGAGCGTCACAAGAATACAATTAATAAAATCCAAAGTTTGAGAAAAGTGTTGCGGAGAAATGAATTACTGTGTATATTACAGTATGTAAAAAAACAACAACTAATAATTGTGTTTTGCTTCTCGTTGTTATTCGTAAATTATAATCATGGAATTTACGCGATTAAATCAAGTCACATTTTCTCTTCTATCAATCGCTCTTGCACTCACAGGTAAGGCAGTCAATTCCAATTTCTTAAATAAAAAGACATTTTCCTTCAGTCAGAGGAACGTCCTTTAAGTAAACATCACAGAAATATATCTATATAGCTATTTATATATCTATATCTATCTATCTATCTATCTATCTATATATAATATATATATATATATATATATATATATATATATATATATATATATATATATATATATATATATATATATATATATTTCGAAGAAAATTTTTAAAATAGGCCTATGCTTCATACACAGATAAACTGGAATACGAATAAGTACTTAATATATGAAGTGCCCCAAAAACAGAGAGTAAATACTCGCATTATTAATATATAAAAAGTCCAGGATATATGTGTATGTGTTCTTTAAACTCCATAATAAATATTCCACATCAGCAGGAAGACAGTGGAAAAAAATATTGAAAGCAAATATTGAAATGAATAAAGTGAGTGAGAGCTGGAAACAAACACAGTACAGTACACGTTATAATCAACTAGAATAGGTTAAGCCATACAGCTATACTTAACAATAAAATGAAAAGTACAAAAAGTTGTTTTAAAAATGCTGCTGCAACTACTGCTATTATTATATCTACTACTACTACTACTACTACTACTACTACTACTACTATAGATAATAATAATAATAATAATAATAATAATAATAATAATAATAATAATAATAATAATAATAATAATAATTAATAATAATAAAACCATAAATAAAAAAACATGACCCTCCTTTCTTGGTTAAGCAAAATTTTGTTGTAAATCGGACTTCTCTAATGAAATGTCAAAAATGTACATATACAGCAACAATTTTGCAGTGGCATTTGATCTGGCATTGGTCAACACATTCTTTGAGAAAAAGGAAAACAGATTGATTACACACAGTAGTGTTGGGAGGGAGATCCAGATAGAGATATTGTTGTATAGGAGAGACCATCTGAAGGAGATTAGCAACTGTAAAGTAATAACTGGGGAGAGTGTAGCAATGCAACATAGGATAGTAGTAACTGATTGCAGGCTCAGGATATGTAGGAAAAGTAAGAAGCCGAGGATGGACTCAAAGATAAAATGGTAGAGATTGAAAGATGCAGAGCTGAGAGCTATGTTTAAGGGAAGAGTGTTGGAAGCGATAAGGTTGCATGAGGATGTACAAGAATGGTGGACAGAGAATAGTAAGGTGATTTTGAGGGTTGGTAAGGAGGTACTTGGAAAGTCATCAGGAAGGAAACCACCAAATGATAAAGAGTAATGGTGGTGGAATGAGGAAGTGCAAGAATGAGTGAAGAACAAGAAAGAAGCTAAGAAAAAGGCAGATTTATCAGGCCTGGAACAGGATAAAGAAGAGTACAAGCAGGCAAAGAAGGAGGCAAGGAGAGCAGTAGCAAAAGCAAAGGCAGAGACATTGAATGAAGTCTATGAAGAACTGGAAACACCAGAATGAGAAAAGAAAATATTGCGAATTGCCAAGGCCCGAGATGCTGCATCCAAGGACTTGACCCAAGTAAGACAAATAAAGGATAACCATGGAGTAGTTCTAGCAGAAGAGGATGAAATAAAAAGCAGATGGGAAACTTATTTTGAAGGATTACTAAATGAAGAGAACCCAAGAGCAGTATTTGAAGATGGACTTCCAAATGAAGCAGTTACAACAGTGAATAGAAGAGAGGTAGAGTGGGCAGTAAGGAAAATGAAAAATGGAACGGCAGCAGGGCCTGATAATATGCCATTGGAGGTATGGAATAGTCTGGGAGAGGAAGGCATAGATATCTTGTGGGACTTAATGCAAAAGATCTTTAGTCAGGAAAAGATGCCAGAGGAGTGGAGAGGAAGCCTAATCATCCCAATCTATAAAGGGAAGGGAGACATTCAGGAGTGTGGAAACTATAGAGGTATAAAGTTGTTAAGTCATACTATGAAGATATGGGAGAAGATCATAGAGAGGAGACTCAGAGAGGAAACGACAATTAGGGATGAACAGTTTGGCTTCATGCCTGGAAGAGGGACAGTGGATGCCATATTTGCCTTGAGACAAATGATGGAAAAGCATCAGGAGAAACAGAAAGGACTGCATATGGTCTTTATTGACCTGGAAAAGTCATATGATCGAGTACCACGTCAAGAGGTGTGGAGGTGTATTAGAGAAAAGGGAGTCCCTGAGAAATATGTAAGAATCATCCAAGATATGTATGAGAGGGTAGAGGCAAATGTTAAGAGCAATGTGGGCTTGACGAAAAGTCTCTCAGTAAATGTTGGTCTGCATCAAGGGTCTGCTTTGAGTCCATATCTAATTGATCTGGTCTTGGATGTAGTAATCCAGGGTATTAGAGATCAGTCACCATGGTGTATGCTCTTTGCAGATGACATTGTACTGTGTAGCAACAGACGAGAGGTAGTGGAGCAGCTTGAGGAGTGGATAAGAGTGACGGAGGATAGAGGACTGAGAATCAGCAGGAAGAGGACAGAGTACTTGAGGTTGAGAGATGATGAGAGTTGAAAAGTTCAAGTATTTGGGATCAACAGTAGCAGAGGATGGTGACCTACAGCCAGAAATAACCCAAAGAATACAAGCGGGATGGAAGAACTGGAGGAAAGTGTCTGGGGTGCTGTGCGACAGAAGAATAGGGATTAAGCTGAGGGGTAATGAGCATAAGACAGTTGTGAGACCTGCGATGATGTATGGAGCAGAAGCATGGGCAATAAAGAAGACACAAGAGGAAAAAACTGGATGTGGCAGAGATGAGGATGATGAGATGGATGTGTGGGGTGACAAGAAGCGATAAGATCAGAAACGGGATAATTAGAGGTACCTCAAAAGTTAGAGAAATATCAGTAGACCAAGATGGTATGGTCATGTCGTTAGGAGGGATTAACAGTATGTTGGGAGGAGGGTGATGGAAATGGATATACAGGGTAGCAGAGGGAGGGGGAGACCAAAGCGTAGGTGGATGGATTGCATCAATGACGACCTGAGGTCTAAAAGTTTGTTGGGTGTTGAGGTATAGGACAAGAACATATGGAGAACAGTGGCCAGCTGCAGGGTCTTGTGGACTTAAATAAGACAGTCCTGGACAGTTCGATGTTAAGTCTTCCTTCAATTACGGTTTACTTTCTATGCCTACATCAAGACCGAATATCTTGGATATTCGTTACACATGTCTTATTATCGCTTCACATCTAACAAGTCACAACACTCCCAATCTCTGCTTCTCTTTTTGTTTTCTTCGTACCCAGGCTTGATGAGGGTAGATTTTTTTTTTTTTTGGCCCGTCCTGGTGTCACAATCATAAAAGAAAAGAAATAAAAAGAAACATCGACCCCACATAAAAGTTGGAAAAGATGTAGACTAATAATAATAATAATAATAATAATAATAATAATAATAATAATAATAATAATAATAATAATAATAATAATAGTAATAATGCATATACAGATAACTTCTTGAATAATTTAACGTCTTGTTTCGAAAGACACTTGCAATTCTGTCATCAGGCAACAGCAAATGTTATATATATATATATATATATATATATATATATATATATATATATATATATATATATATATATATATATATATATATATATATATATATATATATATATATATATATATATATATATATATATATATATATATATATATATATATTTGCTGTTACCTGATGACGGAATTGCAAGTGTCTTTCGAAACAAGACGTTAAATTATTCAAGAAGTTATCTGTATATGCATTATTATTATTATTATTATTATTATTATTATTATTATTTATATTACAATAAACAATATTTAATTACACGGGAATACAGAAACTGAACTTATATGTATCGACATACATCGCCCCATTTCCCCTTGTATGGGGGTGGGCGAGCCAAAAAATACGCATTCACCACGATCCACACATTCCTTAACCACTCCTCTTAGAGCCTTGGGGATAAAGGGTTGACTTACCCTGTTTGGGTCACCCAAACGGTTGGGAAGCAAGGATATCCTACAGTGAGGCCCGACAGCCGCAGCTGATTTTTCCACACCGTTTGATCATATGGCAACTTCCCTCACAACCGTCCATCACAGTTCACGGAGCTAGCAGGCGAGAGAAACCCCTTTGGCCCATGTCAGCTTTAATCAATCTTTCTTCATTCATTCCTATCTCTTGCACACTCTCTTCCCTGCTCCACTGACATTCCATGTGCATCCAATGCCCTTCTCACGCCATCCATCCATCTCATTCTAGGTCTTCCTTTTGTCCTTACTCAAACCAATTCTGCCCTCCACACTCACTTCACTATATGTTCATCACTTATCCTTTCCATGTGTCCAAATCAACTCAATACTCTTTGATCTAATTATATAAGAAAAAGATTAATATCCACTTGAATAAGAGCAAATTGGTTGAGCACAGAAAACTATAGTATATAAATAGCATATTATGTATAGAGTAGAAAACATAAGACACATTTTTCTGTTTTACACTGGCCCGTAAAAATAAAAAGGGACAATATAATAAATAAATACCACGACTTCAAAACATAACAGATTGGCTGAGCTTTCATTTACACAATGAGAAAGTTTTTCCTCCAAGAAGAACTCCCTGTTTGTATATGTAGTGGTGAGAACCGAAAATTAATGAGTATGGGCTGATCATAGTTATGGGTGTGGTTGCTACTGGTTCTAAATGCTCTACTTAATACACTACTGTTTCTTATGGATCCCCTCAACTGTTCAAATATACAAAGTGCTATTTAGCGTTTAGCTCTGGCTTACGTACATCGCATTGCAAAGACAGTAATTATATTTAAAAATTACCAAGACATGAGGGAAGGGACCAGAATATTTCCTTCATGTTCCCCTGCGTGTCATAAGAGTCCACAAAATGGAGCAGAGCGAGGGGACTGGGAATCCCTTCCTTTGTATTTTCTCTTCCCAAAGAATCAAAGAGTACCTTGCCTTGACTCAGCCACTCCCCATGTATATAGTTTCTAGGCTAAGACCTGAAGCCAAAGAGGCAGTGCAAGCAGAACCAGAAAAGTTCACAGGGACTATTTGGACCGGAAAATTGACTTCTGAATATTAATTAAAAGTAAAAGTCATTTAATAATATTGTCAGTCTATATCTCAAATAAATATTACGGGATCCTGTAAATGTTAAAGGAATGTACATAATAGCTCTATCAGCGGATAAGATTTTAGTTTCAGTGTATTAGAAAACAACTTTTACAGTCATTACCATAATATATTCATCGTACAAACCCATTCAGCCAAATACAAATTTACTATCTACATTAGTACCTCGAGCCTGTCATATATGTACTGATTATTTTAATGTTAATTCTGAAATCCTATTCCTTAGAAAGTTTCCATATAATATTGGCTTTGCCTTTTTATTCACCGTTATATGCATCCACCGCTTATAATATATATATATATATATATATATATATATATATATATATATATATATATATATATATATATATATATATATATATATATATATATATAAAGCGGTGGATGCATATAACGGTGAATAAAAAGGCAAAATCAATATATATATATATATATATATATATATATATATATATATATATATATATATATATATATATATATATATATATATATATATATATATATATATATATATATATATATACGACAAGTCACAACACTCTCCATCTCTGTCTTTTCTTTTTTCTCATTACCATTCATTCTTTATTTTTTTTTTATTTCTGTCTTGTCCTTAAGCTGCTACTTATCTAAAATGGAGCCTGAGGGCGAGGAGAGCATTTTTCTTTGCCCGTCCCGGTCTCGCACGCAAGAATAAAATATGAAGGTTCTCATGTATTTTTTTTTTTATTGTGACACCAGGACGGCCCATAAAGAAAAAAAAAAAGCCTATCCTTAACGGGCCTGGGCACGAAGAAAACATAGAGAGAAACAGAGATGGGAAGTATTGTGATTGTCATATGTGAAGGAATAATAAGACGTGTTACGAATATCCAAAAATATTCGGAGTTAATGTAGGCATAAAAAGAGCACCGTAACTGAGGGAAGATTAATATCGAACTGTCCTGGTCAGTCTTATTTAAGTCCACAAGACCCTTCAGCTGTAGTATCGCAACGGGCGGTTGTTGCCATGCGCCAATATACTACATGGTGCTTCGTAAAGAAAACTTGTTCTTGCAAACAATTTGTTCTACGCTACTTTTCTATCTATCTATATACATGAGCGATTTTCCCCTTATAAGGGGAGTGGCTGAGTCAAGACAAAATATTCTGACTCTTTGGGAAGAGAAAATACAGAAGAGGGTATTCCAGTCCCCTCGCTCCGCCCCATTTAGTCGCCTCTTACGACACGCAGGTTTTAATTAATAATATTAAACCATACGTAGTCATTAATTCTACATCAGATGTATTAGCAGTATAAGAAGAAGCTAAGAAATATTTTTTTTATTGATACCAAATGAAAAGAGTACCTCAGAAAGTTATGAAAATATTACGGAGTTGAAAGACAAAGCAGATAACTTTAATAACTATTTTGCTAACGTTGGCAAAAATACATATGAAAAAACTCAAGAAAACATCAACTCAGTGAATATGAGTAATTGCTTAAATGACAATTCTTCCAATGAAAACACAAGAGAGTACTTCAAGATAACTCCTCTAGATTGTGCTACCCTAATTCTTACCATAAAGAGCCTAAGAAACACTGGCTCTTATGGTTCAGATGGTATACCATTTCAGTTCATCAAAGATGCTCTACCCATGATTGCATCCTATATTCTAACTATTATGAACACTTCCATTGTTACTAAAAAGTTTCCTGACTCTTGGAAAATATCACATGTAATACCTCTGCATAAAAAGGGGGACAGAGAAGATGTGACAAACTATCGTCCCATTTCCCTGCTACCCATTTTCTCTAAAATATTAGAAAAAATTGTTGCATGCCAACTTATGTCATATTTAGAATCAAATAGACTACTAACGATTAGCCAACATGGTTTCAGACCAAAACTCTCGACGGAAACTGCACTGCTTAAAGTTACGAATAGTATATATAATAATATAGATATGAAAAAAATATCTTTACTAATTTTATTAGACTTATCAAAAGCCTTCGACAGTGTAAACCATGAAATTCTTTTAAGTAAATGTATTAACTTAAATATTGATCCAAGGTGGTTTAGCGAGTATCTATCTAATCGTAAACAGTCCATACGTCTTAACAACATTATCTCTGTGCCAAAAAATGTATCATTTGGTGTTCCACAGGGATCAGTACTTGGTCCTATCCTCTTCTCCATTTACGTAAATGATCTATCTTCTTTCATTTCTGACTGTCTAGTAGTACAATATGCAGATGACACTCAACTACTCCTTAGTGGTGATATTAATAATCTCCCAGAGCTAACTTTAAGAGCAGAAAACACTCTGTCAAAAATTAAAACCTATTTCCAAGAAATTGGGCTGTTAATTAACGAAAGTAAAACACAGTGCATATTTATTGGTTCAAGGTTCCACATAGCACAAATTCCAGAAAACACAACAATTAATTTTTGCGACAATATTATCACACCTAGCAAAACAGTCAAAAACCTAGGAATTCACTTTGATAACCACATGTTGTTTGATTCCCACATAGATAAAGTATGCAAAAAGGTTACAGGAACATTAATGTACTTATCACGTATAAAAGACAATTTTGAGACTACCACTCGAATAACTGTTGTTGAATCTCTAGCCCTAAGTCACATTAATTACTGCACAACTGTTTGGGGAGCTACCACTAAGACTCAGATAAACAGAATACAGAAGCGTATTAATTTTGCAGCTCGAGTTGCCCTGGGAGGAATAAGAAAATATGACCACATCACACCAGCTCTCAATAAACTTGGGTGG
This sequence comes from Halocaridina rubra, assembly GCA_037179515.1. Classification (NCBI taxonomy): domain Eukaryota; kingdom Metazoa; phylum Arthropoda; class Malacostraca; order Decapoda; family Atyidae; genus Halocaridina; species Halocaridina rubra. The sequence continues at coordinate 28,681 of JAXCGZ010000552.1, read as the reverse complement.
CTGCAGGCAGAAAATAAGGTCGCTTATGCTATTTATGTTTTTGTATTCAAAATTTTGGACCATCATTATCCTAGCTGGCTATTTGATTTAAAAACAGTCAGGGATATAAGGGGAACCAACACAAGACAGAGCAGTGAGCTCTTTATTCACAGAACAAACACAGAAGCAGGTTCAAAGATGATCACTATCAAAGGGCCAACACTCTGGAATAATATTCCAGAGCATCTTAAAAATGCATCCTCCTTCACAGCTTTCAAAGGCAAACTATATAGTTTTCTTTTGGACAAATAGTTGCTGCTCATTAAGAACTAATTATTCTCATTGTAAGGAAACAAATCTGGAAATGATGCCTATAATAACGATCCTGTATCTAGTGGCATACTTACTACTTTATTATTAACATTATTGTTAACATTTTTATTACAGCATTATTATTTTCTATGAAAGCTACATTTAATTTAACTATATGTCTAGCCCTCTTATTTATTAGTTTAATTACATGTCTACTTATAAGTTACTATTAATGTTGAATAACCATTGTACAAAATGGAAATAAATGTTTTGATTTGATTTGATTTGATTTGCTAACCCTGACCCATATTTTGAATGACAGCAAAAAATAGGTCGATTCGCCCACGAAAGAAAACAGGAAAGACTTTTCTTCATTAGCATAATTTTCATGCACTCTGAATAGATATATTCACATACTTTATTTTGGAGGACGCGTAAATCTAAGTTTAAGGCTGTAATAATAATAATAATAATAATAATAATAATAATAATAATAATAATAATAATAATAATAATAATAATAAATTATTATTATTATTATTATTATTATTATTATTATTATTATTATTATTATTAGAGGGGAGAAGAAAATGTGGTAGCCAAATGCATTTTTATTTTAACTTTGTAACTTTTCGGAATATAATCAAAAATTCTGTTACAAGAGAAAATAACCGTAATTACCAAAACACACAAAATTCAACATTAAATACAATATCCAAAACCTGAACACATACATTATATCAGTTTAAATAGAAACAAATAGTCTATTCAAAACTATATGTAACGAATATGATATCCAAAACCTGAACACATAAATTATACCACTTTAAATAGCAACAAATAGTCTATTCGAAACTATGATATGCAATAAATATGTACACATGAATCATACATGAAAAGGACAAGGAATAAAAGATGAGAGATTATCCGGAGTCGGCCTTTGGGTGCCTTTGTTTAATGAACATAGATTCACCTATTTATAAGTTCAAAACATATTCGAAAATTTTTTCCTTTTTATATATGTATTTTTTGTCTTTTTATATTATGTATATTTTTTTGTATTTATATTTTTATATTTTTTTTACCTTTTTATAATATGTATATTTTTTTTTTACCTTTCAATAATATGTATATTTTTTTTAATTTTAATATGTATATTTTTTTTTACATTTTTATATGTATATTTTTTTTACATTTTTATAGTATGTATTTTTTTTTACATTTTTATAATATGCATAATTTATTCTCTCTTTACATAGAAAGGAAGTTGGGATCAAGTATAGAGAACGACTCTGGGGGGAGTCGGTATCTATACCTGATTCCAAAATTATTCTCGTGTAATACGAATGGGGAAGGGTTATGTACACGCGTGTGTGCATGTTTGGGGGTATTTGTACGTGTGCCATCACATTCATACCACCTGCAAAAAGTTGCAGAAAACACATTCATACCACCTGCAAAAAGTTGCAGAAAACACATTCACACATACGCACACCCTCGCGCACACACAAACGAGAGCACATAACTCCTCCCCATTAGTATAACACAAGAAAACACTTCCAGTCGCAGAATACGAGTTCAATATCCTTTAGTAATGTAACATAATTTTGATTCCGTTTCGTCATTTTCACAATATGCAATAACTCTTCTTCTTCCTTTGATGCTCCACTGCCCTGAGGTACCATCTTCCATATATCTTCATCTCACATAAGCACTTCACACGCGGGAATGGAACTACTAATGCTGGCTTCTCTCTTAAATGTACGCTTGACCTCCACCCATCGGGGTGCGCCGCCGGAACCTTGAGTGTCTGCCACCACTCAAGGCTCTGGCGACGCATTCTCGACGAACTCAAATCCTTGAGTGGCTACAACGCCACCCCAGGCTTTGAATAGGACGAGATTCCGAAGGATGAAAATCTCACCTACATTTCTAACATTCTCCAGCATTCATCACCCAAGCCTTTAGATGACGGGAGCGTAACTTCTGGGATTCCTGCGTTGTATTTTCATTTGCTTTCTCCGAATAACTGGGTTGATGGGAACCCGTTTTTTAAATTTGGCTACTTCTCTTTTGACCTTTGAATTTGAATGTTCAGATTTGTTTTCTTTTCCTTCATTGTTACCTTCCTTTTCTGTGTGTTCTCTGTCTACATTTTCTGCACTTTTTCCCTGGTCTTTCCCATCGTCATTTGGCTGACTCTCTTTGACGGCTCCAGTTTCGCTTCCATTTCCTTCTACAGCTTTACCCTGACACATCTTGACTGTCTCCAGAATTTTATCTTTCTGTGTCTTGGTTTTTCTCTTGAGTTGCTCTAGAGCAATCTTCGCTTGCAAGGCCTTTCTCTGTGGGTTGGGTTTGACCTGGTCAGCTTCATCGTAGCATCCGCATTGGAGCTGCTCTTTAATCTCTTTCTCATTTCCTTCAATGGGCTCAACCCAGTCTTTTTCTCTCCCCTGCTCTTCTTCTTCGTAAGGAGGAACATAATCTATGGGATAAGTATTATAATCCTCGGGAAGACAGTCTCTGAGTGCTTTGTTCCTTCTTTTCATGGCGAACTTGACCAGAAGAGCCACCAAACAGATGGAAGATATAGTCATCAGACCGTAGAGAACCGTCGTTTGGCTTACTCTCTTTTCAGTACATTCCTTCAGGACAGTTGTCATGGTCTCGGATCGAACGGTGACCTTCTCATAGTATTGCGAGAGTTTGCTCGCCACGCAATCTGCGAAGACGACCATCTTTTTCACTGGAGGATGGTCTTCAACCAGAGCCAGGAGACTTCCTCGCTGAACTTCTGGTTCTTCGTACTTCTGGAGCCTTTCCAGTTTCACCTTCTTCAAGAAGTCATGAACTTGTCTTCGGACGAAATGCTGGTTACGGAATTCTTCAAGGTGTAGTAAATCTTCTTCGTATTGAATCCTTTGAGTTGAAACTTGTTTGTAGAGTAGTCCAAAAGGGACCAAGAAAGTTGCGACAGCTGCCAAGAGCACGAGTACAATTGTATTAAATGCCATCGTATCTATCGCTTATCATTTTTAACAAGCGAAAGAGAACATGATTTGATGTATATCCAAGATGCTGCTGGATCACGTGATCTCACTTGAGTTGCCAACTATGATTTATTACCTATATTTACACTGACCTACATATGACGTATAAGCATTTATTTTAAGTCACTCGCATAATTCAAAATGAGAATAAGACATGATATAAATAAGAAAAAATACTTTATGATGTGAAAATCTCGATAAAAAAAATAAAGTACAGAAATTGAAAATGGCAACGTTTATTTAAAGTAGAGCATACCCGCCACGGCGAACTTTTTCCAGGTGTCTTCTCCTAATAAATATTTCGCAATGTGTCGTTTCTGCTTCATTTTGAACAAAC
>JAXCGZ010000552.1:0-20000 GCA_037179515.1 Halocaridina rubra | reverse complement strand
CCAATTTTAGTATATGTACTGCCGAAGCAAGTACATTAATACAAGTAAGAGGGAACCGTCAGGTGTTACGTTATATATATATATATATATATATATATATATATATATATATATATATATATATATATAAATGAGTAATCACAAACTATTAGCATACAGCACTATATGGTAAGGAAGCCGGAAGCCTATCAGTGAAACAACACAGAATTAATAACGCTATTCTTCATATCCTAACTGGACCCCTTCTCAAGCACTTGTGCTTGAGAAGGGGGTCCAGTTAGGAAACCGAAATATAGCGTTATTTTTTCTATGTGTTGTTTCACTGATGGGCTTCCTTACCATTATATATATATATATATATATATATATATATATATATATATATATATATATATATATATATATATATATATATATATATATATATGTTCCGTTTGTTCCGGTTTTACGTCACGGACTCCCTTATCTACCAAGGGCTAGGACGGTTGCCTTCTTGCGAAGGACTTGTTTTGGCAATGTAATCCTTACGCTGAGTGCATGCCCTTGCTAACCTATATATATATATATATATATATATATATATATATATATATATATATATATATATATATATATATATATATATATATATATATATATATATATATATATATATAATATATATATATATAATGATGAAATTAGAGAAAGGGAAAGGTGATGTCTACATCAGTAGGTAGCGTAATAGCATTAAGCACGAAGTAAGAATGGTGTCATTTTCTGCATTTGCAACAAGCAGTGCCAACACATTTTTCTTCTTCAATAGTGCTCACTAAATATATAAGCGCCATAACACCTCTCATAAGGTTGTCTGTGTAAAAGAAAAAATTCCTTATATGCGGGTAGAAAGTCCACTAGGAAGGAGGATTCCAAACCCCACTTTTAGAACACTAGAGGACAGGAACTTCAGGGCTATTAATCAGACCTACTTATATCAAGAGATATAAACATTCGTGGACCTCATTTATATAATCAGCTTCCCAGAGAACTAAAAAATGCTGGTTCAGTGTATACTTTTAAATATAATCTTAAGAAGTTACTCTTAAAGGAAGATTTTACTTGTAAATTTTAATTGTACACCCATATTTGAATACCCAATGTATGTTGGAAATAAAGCATTATTATTATTATTATTATTATTATTAATAAGATATGGCTTATTATGTGGACCGATCCCGGAGGTACTGCAATACCGGGCCGATCCGTGGCAAAGGTGGAGCAAGCCCCTAGCACTTCGCCTAGATACAAAAATCAGTTTAATATCGTAGACGCCACATGGGCATCGTATCAGATATTAAGCTGATAAGAACAGATACTACACTTTGATCTTAGCCAAAAGGCCGAGAAGCGATACCAGATGTACATAATTGCGGAAGTCAGAGAGTTCTTGTCGCGGAGTATAGGTTCTTTGTTTACAGGGCAAGAAAGGTATTCTTGTTGATGGGAATCGCATATGGAATAAACACAAGCTCGATTTAATGCGTCCTAATTTGCTTTTAATAATGATATATAAAAAGTAGATAAGCACTAGGGTTGGTTGAATGATAATTTTCAGTTAAAGAGAACATTTTCTTAATGTTTCAAAGACAGAATTCTTTCTTATCCGAAGCTGTTTAAATCGGCGTCATACCTTCTTGAAAACTGATTGCCGCGCCATCTATTGAGATAGAATGTCTCTAATCAGCTATTTCTTTACGTTAAGTCTGTTAAAATATTGATTTTCTAAACAAGCATTAGATATCCCTAAAATCTGAGATAGTTTTATTTTTTATCTGGATAAGAGTAAATATCGTTCTGAATGGTTATTCAAATATATACAATAACTGCCATCTTAGCGGTTGTTTTCGTTATGATATGATTAAAACATTTTAAGTATAATTATATTGAAAGCGTGTAACAATCCATGCATTTTTACATTTGAAACAAAAACATATTAAGATTGTCATTTTTGTGAATAAAGGATGAAGTATGTCACGCTATACCATATATTTACATATAAGATTATTACGAGCGATTTTGGTCCACAGTGTGCCAATATTTGGTTCAGTATTGGCAACACCTTATTATAATCATACTACATAGGATCAATTCTATAGTATGATGGCCAAGTTTTACATCCAAAACTTGGAATGAATTCAACTACGATGACGATGTTGAGTGTCATCCTCTGAGCGGGAAGCGGTCCTCCAGGAATTCCTATTCCTGAAGGGCTTTGAAGACCGTTCCCTTCTGGCTTTAAGCTAGACTGGGAGGAGGATGTCACAGACTGAGTAGTTTTGAATTCTCCATCTGCTAAATTGATCCTGGTCTTTTTACTTTTGAACCTTCAATGGTTCAAGAAAATATAGATATTATTATTTCCTATGCCTACGTCAACACCGTCTATTCTTAGATATTGTTATATTATTTTTTTTTTTTGGGGGGGCCGTCCTGGTAAAAAAAAAAAAAAAAAAAAAAAATATATATATATATATATATATATATATATATATATATATATATATATATATATATATATATATATATATATATATATATATATATATATATATTTGGCTTTGTGTATTATCACCGTACAGTGATATTACTGATTCCATTATAGTCACCGCAAAGTGAAAAGAACCTAACCTAACCTAGTCACCGCACAGTGAAATGAACAGTGGCTTCGTTATCACCGGTCGGTGATAATATGTTTTTCGGTATATTCACCGAGAATCTAAAATAATTTATTGTTACTTCTCAATTGCCTTTATGAGATGGTGATAATAACGTCGTCTGTAATATCACTGTTCGGTGAAAATAGTCACTTCCTCTATATATATATATATATATATATATATATATATATATATATATATATATATATATATATATATATATATATATATATATATATATATATATATATATATATATATATATATATATATATATATATATATATATATATATATATATATATATATATATATATATATATATATATATATATATATATATATATTAAATATATTAAATATATTATATATATATATATATATATATATATATATATATATATATATATATATATATATATATATATATATATATATATAATATCACTGTCAAAATATCTAAGGAATTTTAAGCATTCTGTTCATTCGGAAAAGATGAAGAAAAGGGTGGAAAATTGGAGGAATAGTTCAAGAACCGTTTTCTGTCCAGCAAGTATATATTAAACAGCCTATCCAGGTGACTGGGATAAGGACTTCTCTCCTATTTTCAGACCAAAAAAAAATTTTTTTTTTCTTATTTCAAAACAGTGTAGGCTACATGCGGATAAAGAACAGCCATCACCAATTTTCTCTCTCTCTCTCTCTCTCTCTCTCTCTCTCTCTCTCTCTCTCTCTCTCTCTCTCTCTCTCTCTCTCTCTCTCTCTCTCTCTCTCTCTCTATCCAAAAGCCTAATTTAATATATATACTTCAGAATGGTGTGTGAGAGAAGGAAGCTGCGAGTGAATGTGGGAAAGAGTAAGGTTATGAGGTGTACAAGAAATGAGGATGGCGCTGGATTGAATGTTATGTTGAATGGAGAGACACTTGAGGAGGTTAATCAGTTTAAGTATTTAGGCTCGGTTATAGCTGCAAATGGTGGAGTGGAAGCAGATGTGTGTCACAGAGTGAATGAAGGATGTAAAGTGTTGGGTGCATTGAAAGGAGTGATGAAGAATAGAGGGTTGGAAATGAATGTTAAGAAAGTTTTGTATGAGAAAGTGGTTGTGCCAACTGTGATGTATGGATCAGAGCTATGGGGTATGAAAGCAAGTGAGAGACGGAAACCCACAGTCTAAGCTTAAACTTCTGACTTTTTTTTTTTATTTGTGATTTTAAAAAAGACTACCATTCATTAGGTTCTGCTATCCTATACCTGATGTGAAATGTCAGTGACATATTAACAACCCTTAAAATACCCCCTCGTTTTGGGTGCCACTATTTGTCCTAAATATGGATTGGGAATTATAGCCGGATCCCCTTCCTGGGCTCGATCGCAGGACTGTTAACTAAAATAACGAAAAACAGCAGGAATGTACCAATAACAGAGAGGACGCATGAAATCAATTTATTCAAATAAAACTTATTTCCTTAAGTATGAGAATTTTAACATAATCAAAGCCTTTTTTTTATTTAGATTTGTAATTATAACTAATGACAATATCATGTCTTAATCCCATAATGACATCTTAATCTATTATTCGTCAGTCTTAACACATTAGTTGCGTCGTGGGTCGCTTCGTAATTGAAAATGATCAAGTGTGACCATTTCGAATAAGAGGGACCACATTTTGAGTTATTTAATATTTACATTAATTCAGAGATGACCTTTTATGATATATGACCTTATCCATTAAGCACATTAGGGCTTTAAATATAAATTCACTATGACAAGATATGTTTCTTGTAACAGTCTTCAATTATATAGAAACATGGAACTACCACGTAGTGCAATGAGTAGAAGACTATCTCAGATATCATACACTAAAATTCAATAATACTTCGTAAAAAGTGGTTTTTGAAAGTAATATGTGCATCTTTTGCGAGCAATATATCTTGCAGCCTTACATTCAAATTATATTTTATATTATGGTAATTTGGGTGAAGAGCAAAAAGATTTTATTTTTTCCTCACTACACTACACTACACAAATACTGTTAGTTTCGTGAATGATAATGTGAAATAAGCTATCTAAAATTAAACTAAATCATTTGCCATGACACGAATTTTGCTGCAATCCGTTTAAAAGAACATGTACTAAAATGTCAATGGATGAAAGCTTTTGCTCATTCGAAGGCGGTTCCCTCCCTATCCAAGCCAGCAAAATGTGAACAGTGGTAAGACAGACTTTAGACGACCGATTACGACTTACGCAATCAATGACGCAATATCTACTTCAGGCTAAGAGGCAGACAATTTTGCGCTAAAACTTTCATATATATATATATATATATATATATATATATATATATATATATATATATATATATATATATATATATATATATATATATATATGATTGCGACACCAGGACGGGCCAAAAAAAAAATATAAAATAAAACAGCCCTCATCGGGCCTGGGCACGAAGAATACATAAAGTAAAGAGAAACAGAGATGGAGAGTGTAGTGACTTGTCAGATGTGAAGGGATAATAAAAGATGTGTGATGAAAGAATATTCAGTGTAGCTGTAGGGATAGAAAAAGAACCGTAACTGAAGGATGACTTAACATCGAACTGTCCTAGACAGACCTATTTAAGTTCAAAAAGCCTTCAGCTGTAGTATCGCAACGGGCGGCTGATGCCATGAGCCAACCTACTACTCTATATATATATATATATACATATATATATATATATATATATATATATATATATATATATATATATATATATATATGCCAATTCAATTGGGCCAAAACAAAAAACACTAAACGAAATTTCTTTAAAGAACTTTAAAGACAAAACGTACAAAAACAACCGTGACGGAGTACAGAACGTCCGCAAGTTAAAATCGTTTAAGAAACAACAGGGATACCTCATTAACGGAGTGAAAACACAGAAAGCTCTACGAAAACCATGTGGACAGAGGCTCTATTCTGTTCAATATAAAAGCTTAGAAACTCACAGTTACTTCTTTTAATATGAAAAAGGTTGCTATGGTATTACAGACAACAATGAAGAGGAAATATGTAATATGATGTGAGGCTGGACTTTCAAATTTAAACTACGAACCCAGAGAAAGGGAAAATAAATTGTCCACCTTTAATCATTACATTATAGCTAACAGACGAATCCTGATCTCGTAACATTTAATCATTTTTAATAAGGTACAAATCCTCTGACCAGACCATGTGGCTGGTTCCACCAATGTCTTGACATTTCCATTTGCGTGCTCACTGCATCTCCTGAAGGGATAATGAGCTGACATATTCCACTACTGTTCCATCGACACCTTCATGATGTTCACCTCCTACGCTTACCTCACATTCATCATCCATTGTATGGATGCACAATTGCAGGAGGGTCTGCCTCTCCCATTTCTCCCCCCCATTTCATTTTATTTTTTCCTCCCAAATCTTCCCATTCCACCCTCTTCAGTGACGGCATAGTCACGGATACTAGCCATATCTTACCAAGACACGAGTTGGGGCTGAACTCGGACCCCTTTGGTATAACATGTCAGTATTCAAACCATCAAAGTTCAGGTACTCCATGAGCCCGCCGAGTTGGCAAATGCTACTGGAATAGAAAGGGGTTTGCACAAGGGGCAACTTTTTCTCGCAAAACAAATAAAAGGTCACCGAATTTGTGACGAAATTTAACATTTTCATTGTCGCTCCAAGGCAAAGACACTTTTTATACTTAATAATATTCAGTATCGCTTACGTAAGATAAAACAAATTAATCTAGCATCACTATGTTAACATTCGAATTCTTTTTTTTTTAGTCTAGAGAGAGAGAGAGAGAGAGAGAGAGAGAGAGAGAGAGAGAGAGAGAGAGAGAGAGAGAGAGAGAGAGAGAGAGAGAGAGAGAGAGAGAGAGAGAGAGAGAGAGAGAGAGAGAGAGAGAGAGAGAGAGAGAGAGAGAGAGAATGAATTTGAAGAGATCTCAACACTAAGCATCCCACTGGCTACAGTTACTTGGTGAAAGTGCTAACAAGTTCCAAAATTTTATAAATTTTATTATAATCCTTCAAAAAAACATATTTACAAAACTTCCAAATGTTCCAACAACTCCAATGGTATAATAGAGAAAGGAAAAGAAAAAAGAGAGGAGAAAGGAGGATAATAATAACAACAACAGAAGAAGAAGAAGAAGAAGAAGAAGAAGAAGAAGAAGAAGAAGAAGAAGAAGGAGAAGAAGGAGGAGGAGGAGGAGGAGGAGGAGGAGGAGGAGGAGGAGGAGGAGGAGGAGGAGGAGGAGGAGGAGGAGAAGAAAAATCAAATAAAAAAATCAAAAAGTTTATTTCCAAAAGATACATTGGTTATTCTTCATAATTTACATTACAAGGTATATACCGTCCGAGTGTTGGCATGTTACTTGAAACAGTCTAAAAACTTGAAACAATCATTAGCATTGTTAGGAATGAAAGTACCTACTAAGAATCAATTAAAAATGTAGTCATATAAAGATACGTGGTATTAAAATTTAGACCAGCTTACTATATAAAAAATAAAATCCGTTGCATTAAGAGATTTATGAAACATAAAAGACATGAAGTAAAAAATATATAAAATTTAGTCACCAAGTAACATAAAAGACATGAACTAAAATATGATGTATAAAATTGTCATAAAATAACAAAAAGACATGAGCTAAAATACGATATATAAAATTTAGATACAAAGTAACATAAAAGACATGAAGTAAAATATGACAAAATTTAATCACAAAGATGATATCAAAACTGAGCTGCTGAATTTAAAAATTTTATAGATAAAAGAAATTCGCATTACTATGAAAACTTATACATTTAAAAAATAAAACTGTCAAAAAATGTAAAATAATTATCTTTCTCATCTATTACAGTTATTGATTATATAGTGAATTGAAAAAAATAAAATTTAAGCTTCCTTTTAAAATGCTTGAAAAGATGAGGAGTCTTTTTACATCATCTGGGATGTTGTTCCAGTCTCTAGGTCCTCTAACAGAAGAAGAAGAAGAAGAAGAAGAAGAAGAAGAAGAAGAAGAAGGACGAGGAGGAGGAGGAGGTTATTATTATTTCAAATGTACTTCTCCGATACTAATGCAGGGCAAAATCATCGTCTCCGACATTGCTAAACCACAACCATGATTCCCGAAGTAATAGCTGTAGTGGAACACAATTCCATCAACAATGTAAAACTTAATAAAATATGAAAACTAGTTTATACACAACTAATTGGCCCACATCCGTATTGGAAGAATTAATATGACATTACAGGCCATTCGCGAGTTTATTACTTTTAACTTTTTTTTAAGAATCGTCTCCCCCCCCCCTACTTAAATACGTGTTTGTCTACGCCAGTGGTTTTCAACCAGTAGGCCATGGTCAGCTCTCTCGTGGGGACTACGGACATATTCTTAATTTCATAGATGAAAAATTTTAATTTTAGTTTCTATTACAAAGTACATAATTTATTAACTGAAATTGCAGGCCGTTGCATTTATTAAAAATTGAAAAAGAACTAATACAGTGTTTTGAATATGTTCCATAGGCCTAATGATTTTATTATCAATATTACACATATCGGAAGGGTAGTGGGCCATGAGTAGTTTGAGAGGACAAAAGTGAGCCATGGGCACAAAAAAAGTTGAAAACCACTAGACTAGGCTACTCCAGAAAGGTAAGCGGGTTTTTATTTTGGGAGAGGAAGGGATGTTGACGATACCTATCTTAGTATGAGAGGGAGAGTAGACGCGGCAGACACCCATTTCAGTATAATAGGTGCGAATGATTTCCTTAACTATATGGTATGTGGGAGTGGTGGACCCCTTTCAAGGGCACATTCTAGTCCAGCATTCAAGCTATATAAATAAATATATATAAAAACAGAGATATCCAAAGCTCTTAACAGCCCTTTGAGTATTAAGAAAGCCCATGGTAAAACAAAGCGAATAACTTGAGTATTGACAGGAAAAGGCCAATTAGTGTGATCCGTTTTACGTCACGGATTCCCTTCTCTGCTAAGGGCTAGGACGGTGCCTTCTTGCGCAAGGAACTTGGTTTTGGTAGGTGTGATCGTTACCGTGAGTGAAAGCCCCTTTTTAACCACAGACCGTGGAAGGCCGCGAACCCTAGACCTGACGCCTCAAAGTCACAAATGTTACCATTTTGTCACGGCGACCACAAAAAAGGTCAATTAAAGTAAATGGGAAAATATAGTAAGTACTTGTTAATTTTGTGACCTCAAATGGTCATCACCTAAAACTATATATACTTCAAGGTGACCAGCTGAAGTTACAAAATCAAAAAGTACCTCATATATTATCCCGGTTCTTCTGATTTTGGGGCGTTCTCCTAACCATTTTAGATTGTATGGCAATAGTTGTTGTATGAGTAATGCATGAACCACCAAAGGCGACTTAATATTACCCGTTTCTCTCTCTCACACATACACATACATACATACATATAACGCACACAACTTACAAGGTTCACACATACCTACATTATCACTTGTTTTGAGGCAAGAAACATACAAGGATAAGGATTATCAACTCTCATCCCCTACCACTTTTAGCACACTCAGAATACCAGAGAACAAAAGTTGAGGAAACAAGGAAATTGAAAGCAGATAAAAATCTAGAAAAAAAAATTAGAATATACGAGTGCCGTTTTTCATAATATATATATATATATATATATATATATATATATATATATATATATATATATATTATATATATATATATATATATATATATATATATATATATATATATATATATATATAGGTAGGGTGTCTGGGGTCGAAAGGGAGTGAGCGAGAGAAGGTGTGGCATTATTGCTTAGTGAATGGATGGCAAATAAGGTAGTGGCATGGAAAGAAGTGTCATCTAAGCTGATGTGGGTGAGGGTTAGGATGGGTAGGGAATGTTGGGCTTTTGTTAGTGCATATGGGCCAGGATGTGAGAGAAGTGAGGAAGAGCGGGATGAATTCTGGAATGAATTAACGAGGTGTGTGGATGGTCTGAATAGAAGGAACCATGTAGTTGTGTTGGGTGACTTGAATGCCAGAGTGGGTGATGGAGGGGTAGAAGGTGTTGTAGGAAAGTATGGGGTACCAGGTGGGAATGAGGGTGGCGAGAGACTGTTAGATATGTGTGGAGCAAGAGTTGGTGATAAGTAATAGTTTTTTCAAGAAGAGGGTAATAAATAAGTATACATGCATGAGAGTGGCAAATGGAAGTGAAAGGAAGAGCATTGATGGATTATGTACTGGTAGCAAAGAGTATGATTCGTAGAGTGAAAGATGTGCATGCATTTAGGGGTGTGGCTGCTGGGATGTCGGATAATTTTTTGGTTGAACCAAAAGGGGTAGTAGCAAAAGAGTGGGGGAATGTAGAAAGGAAGTGGTGAAGGTGGAAGAGTTGAAAAAGCCAGAGAAGAGACAGGAATATCAGGACAGGTTCAAAGTGGCATATGACAGGGTGAAAGAGAGAGAAGTTGGGGAGTTAGAGGAGGAATGGGGGCTGATGAAAGAGGGTTTTATGGGACATGCAAGTGATGAGTGTGGAAAGAGATTTGTTGGAGGTGGCATGAGGAGGGGCAGCGAGTGGTGAAATGAAGGGGTGAAAATAAAGGTGGAAGTGAAAGAGAGGGCTTTTGGCTGCAGTGTAACAGTAGGGAGTAGTATGAAAGATATAGAGATAAAAATGTGGAAACCAAGTGAAAGGTAGAGGAAGAGAAGAGGTTGGCAAATGTTAGGTGGGGACAGGATTTTAGTAGGTCATATGAGGAGAATAAAAAGAAGTTTTGGAAAGAAGTGAAGAGAGTAAGGATGGGTTGATCGAGGATGGAAGAGACAGTGAAAGATGTGAATGGACATATGTTAAGAGGGAACGATGCAAGGAAAAGATGGGAAGAATATTTTTAGTGCTTGCTGAATGTTGAGGAAGATAGAGTAGTAGCTACAGTGGCAGCGGGGGGTGTTCAAGTGCCAGTAATGGGAGATGAAAATGAGAGAGAGATTGCAAGAGAAGATGTGAAAAGGGCATTTGATGAAACGAAAGCAGGTAAAGCACCTGGAATGGATGGAGTGAGAGCAGAGATGTTGAAACAAGGGGGTGTGACTTCATTGGAATGGTTATTGTGTTTAATACATGCTATATATTGTCAAAAGTGCCAGTGGAATGGGTGATTGCTTGTATAGTGCCCCTATACAAAGGTAAGGGAGATGTGTATGAATGCAGTAAATTTAGGGATATAAGTTTGTTGAGTGTGGTAGGAAAAGTGTATGGTAGGATACTGATTAATAGGATTAGGGATAAGACAGAAAATGTGATTGCAGACGTGCAGAGTGGTCTTACGAGAGGTTGAGGTTGTATAGATCAGATTTTTATAGTTAGGCAGTTATGTGAGAAATATTTAGTAAAGGGTAAGGATGTGTATTTTGCAATTTTGGATCTGGAGAAAGCGTATTATAGAGTTGATAGAGAAGGAATGTGGAATGTTTTGAGGTTATATGGAATTGATGGTAGACTGTTGCAAGCAGTGAAGAGTTAGTATGAGGGCAGTAGAGCTTGTGTTAGGGTAGGGAATGAAGTGAGTGATTACCTAATTGTAATTGTGATTACCTAATTGTGTTTACGGGAAAGAGCCCAAAGCTCGTATCTTCCCGTGGTTCACAGTGAGTGTCGGACTGAGACAGGGTTGTGTGATGTCATCATGGCTGTTCAATTTGTATATTGATGGGAGTCGTAAGAGAGGTGAATGAGCGGGTGTGTGGTCGAGGTTTGAGAATGGTAGATGGGGATGATAACGAGTGGGAGCTGAATCAGTTGCTGTTTGCAGATGATACTGTGGTGGTGGCAGATTCAGAGGAGAAGCTGTGTCAGTTACACACACACACTTCTCTCCCAGCCTTGATAGCGACAAGACGTGCTCTGCTGCTCTCCTAGACCTGCTTGACCTTCGAGATAGCCATCAGGGATTACCGACTTCGCTACCAGCTGCTAAGAAGGGTTGTTTTTATTCATCCCCCAGTGTTTGAATAACTAAACCAAAGCCAACGTGACCTTTTGATAGACTCTGTCTGTCTGGTTAGACACCACCCCTTCTGATAGACCCTATCTATTGGAAGACACCTCCTCTCCTGATAGACCCTATCTATCAGGAGAATAACCCTTTCACCTACTAACCCCGGCCTGTCTGTGGATATACGGTAGCCCTTGTGGTCTAAAAACTCCGACTGAATCAGACAGGTTCATCGCCCCACCTATCGCAGTCTATTGCAAGGTGGAGTAGGAACTGTTAGGGAAAACTAGCTTAGCAAGGGCGCCTCCCATAAGCCCACCTTTTGATAGGAGGGAACCTTCAGTTCCCTTAGGCCCAACCCCCCTCAACTCCCTCCCCTCCCCAGTAGAAGGTTTCGTGACTACTAGAGTGAAAGGTGGAATCCACCTCTCAATCCTCTGGGGCACTTCCTTCTGCTGGTAAAACGTCTGCTCTAGGAGTGGACTAGTTACTAATAGGATAGGTAGGACCTCCTCCTCCCCCTTTGTTCTCCCAATACTTTAAAAACTTTTAACTTGATAAAACCATAGAACTTTAATAATAAAACCATTTAACTCGACGTATTTTGCGGATCATTATCGTTTATCGCATTGAAATCTCCTTAGTGAAAAATATATTTTTCATATATAAATTTTTTGTCTTCAACCTTTAACTGATCTATGTCTGCTGCTGGAAGTTCTCAGGTGGAGAAAACTGAATGCAGAATGGATCGCAAAAGGCAACTAAGCCCTCCAGTTGGAGAGGAAGAAGACCGCAGCGACGAATGGACCACAGTACAGAGAAAAAGGAAAAACGACCGGAACTCTCCAAAGACTCCAACCCAAGCCTCAAACCAAATCCAAGGAAACACTCGACCACAACAGGGACTCAACAAATTCAAAATCATGAGCGAAGACCCTTCCACCAACTACCAGGCTGTGAAACTGATACAGCAAACAAAACCAGGAATCAACATGACTGCACGGCCCAACTTACAGGGACAATGGATACTGACCCCGAGAGACCAGGAAGCCTACCAATACCTGAAGACATCTCGCCACGTTTTCATGCAGGAATTAATTCCAGGAGAAAAATCCTGCATGGCAGTCATAACCAACTACCCAATAGTGATGGATATGGCTCCACTTTTAGAGCTTCCGTACATCATGGAAGCTACCAGGCAAACAAGCAAGACTGGGCAGCCAACTCAGACGATAGTAGCCACCTTCAAGGGCCGAGTTCCAGCAAAGGTGAATTTGGGCATCTGGGGGTCCTTCTCCACCAAACCCTTCATCAAGGAACCACTAAGATGCTTCAATTGCCAGAGATTCGGACATCACAAAACCCAATGCACCCTTCCAGAAGTCTGTGCCGTTTGCAGTGGAAGACACAGCACGGAAAAGTGTGTCCAAGCGCACAAGGAGGGCAAAACAACCACAGCGAGATGCCCAAACTGCAAGGGGAACCATCATGCGTGGAACCCCAAATGCCCAATGAGATTAAGCCGCATTCAAACTACAACTCGGCCCAAAACTGTCTCTCAACCTGCCAAGAAGCCTCAACCACCCAAACAACCACTCAGAACCACTATGACAAACCTAGTTCCGAGGCAAGTCGTAGCACCTGTGGTGGAAAACAGGCCCCAACCTCAGAGAACCCCTCGTCCTCCCAGGAGAAGACTGAATGTAGAAAAACCATTGGCAAAACCACCTACCCAGAAAACTCCAAAGCCTCAACAAAACCCCAGGCCTTCTCACCGTGCTACTCAGACAACACCTCCAGCGGAGTCATGCACCATTACAATAAAGGAGGACAAACTTCGAACACTGCTTCAAGGATTCGCCAACCAGCTAGCAGAACTGTTAAACTTCCAGCTGGAACAAAGCTCTTTGAGCCGAGCACTGGACAAAATTATGTACAAGGCAAGAACCCACACCCCCGAACCAGTAGCCAGGACCTCAGTTTATCCTGTCCAGGCCTGCCCAGCACCTCAAGAGCCAGCTGCTCGGACCGAAAATGGGCCAAGAGCACGAACAGAAACCACCCCATCTCCTCAACCTGTACCAAGAAGAACAACCAACGAAAACCTACCCAAGGGTCATGTAGCCACCAGCCAACCCCCCCTGATGCACAGCATCAACCAATTCCCGGTCCTTCCATCCCAGCCACCAACATCAACCCTCCAAGCTGCGGGGAAAACGTGGAGATCCAGGCTGTCAGAATACAGCTTCTAAACCAAAACTTAACAATATATAACATATACAAGCATATAAACGGCCTCTTGGAGGGTGGAGAGCTCTTTGCAACTGCTGCTGAGGAGCCATCCTTCATAGGTGGCGATTTCAATGCCCATCATACAATTCTAAACTCAATAAGGCCAAATAATGATGACGGCGAACATATTGCTCATCTTCTGGATGAATTCCCCAACATCAATCTTATAAACAGTGGGGTTCCAACACATGTACGAGGAGGAAGACTAGACCTGTCCTTCATAACCTCCTCCCTCTCTCCCCACACTGACTGGAGCATACATCCTCACCTCATGAGTGATCACTATGCCACTCAGACAGGCATCCAACTGCCTAAACTTCCACCTATTCCACCTCCTCCTCCCAAGTGGAATCAAAACTTGGCAAACTGGACAAAATTTCAGCAATCATTAACACAGTGGCATGCAAATTACACTGCACCTGAAGACATCAACATCCTAGCACAAGATTTCATCTCCGCCTTCCACAAAGCAGCCGATGATGCCATACCAAAACACAAACCACCAAAAAGGGAATATAAAGATGCATGGTACTACTGTCAAGAAGTGAAAGAGGCCAACCAAAGATTAAATAGGGTCAGGAAGCTATATAGGAAAAGACCCACAGATGCTAATAGAGCAGTACTTCGGGAAGTGGTCACAGACACCCACAAGACTGTCTCAAAAATCCGGACTGACAAATGGCTTGAATGGTGTGCCAACCTAAACCAGCACACCAACCTCACAGAGCTATGGCAAATGCTCAGGAGACTGTCCGGAAAAAAATCAACCAAAATACCCACGCATCCAAAACCAATGGAGGAAGCAGAAAGACTTGCAGACACGTTTTCCAGCCGCTCAGCAACCCAACAACTTCCACCAAGTACAATTAGAATCCAAAATGACCTAAGGCTACAAAGATGGGACATCATAAATCATGCCTGCGATCAAGAAGATGAGACAGATGCACCATTCACCTCTCAAGAACTCAGAAACACCAAACATAGAGGGAAAGACACTGCCCCTGGTGCAGACGGCATCACCTACTCAATGATCAACAACATGGGCACTGCAGGTGAAGCCGCCTACCTCCATCTGACAAACAGCACTTACTTATTAAGGATGTGGCCAAAAATCTGGAGTCAACAAGATATTCAGCCTATCCCAAAACCCAAAGACCCAACGAATCCACGACCCATTTCGCTACTAAGCTGTTTGGAAAAAACAGCAGAAAAAATGGTGCTCAAAAGATTAAAATTCAAAATAGGCCCCTTACACCCTCACTTGTATGCCTACAGAGATAATGTAGGCACCACACAGTGTATCATGGATGTCCTCAGCTGCATTAACAACAAGGCCGCAGTCGTAGTCTTCTTAGATCTTGAGAAGGCTTTTGAACTGGCTAATCCTGCAGCCATCCTGAGCTCCCTAGCAAAAAAGGGAGTTAAGGGACATCTACTAAGTTGGGTCTCAAACCATGTCAGAAACAGAGAGGCTAGAGTAAAATTCCAAAGGCATCTATCAACTTACAAGAAATTAGAAAATGGTACCCCACAAGGAGGCATCCTCAGTCCACTGCTTTTCAATGTACTGATGGAGAACTTCTTTCAACTTCAACTACCCCAAGGAGTAGACATCTTCATCTATGCCGACGATGTAGTCTTCATCAGCAGAGGAGGCAATAGATTAGCCAGCGCTCAAAAAGCAGTAAACCTATTCCATCAGAAAAGCAAGGAGCTGGGGCTCAAAATCAACGGAAACAAAACAAAAGCTATGGCCATAAAAACTCCAGTACCACTAGCCCCGATCACCCTAGACAATGGAAACATAGAGTGGGTGGATACATTCATGTATCTAGGAGTTTACATAGACAGGCATCTCACCTTCAAACCTCAGATCATATATCTCAGAGAAAGAGCTCACAGCAGACTAACCCCTATGAGATATATGACATCTCTCCAAGAAGGAGCAGGTATTCAGGTCCTAAGGAAATTTTATACAGCCACCATTAGATCCCTGATTACCTACAGCGCCCCAACCCTAGCCAACCTCAATGCACAACAAATCTCCACCATTGAAGTGATCCAGAACAACGCCATGCGTTACATGCTGGGGGCTCCTATGTGGACCAGGATATGCAACCTACAAATGGAAACAAATCTACCTCCCTTAATTAGCTGGATAAACGTTTCCAACACAAACTCCATAACAAAGGCTCTGCTATCCGAAAGGAAATCCCACACGCAAACAAGGCTGAAAGATGCCCTCAACAAACATCCTGACCTCCCCATCCCAAACAGCTATGCCGGCCACCTTCTGAAAAATATTCACAAATGCAACATGGCATCTGAACTGACAAGAATAAACTTAGACAAGCCTTGCACCAACTACAAGCCACTAGTCCCATGGAGAGCACACCCTGCAAAATTCAACACCACTAGTCTTCCTGATAGTAAGAAAGCCTGTTCAAAGATACAACTGCATGAAGCAGCTCTAGCTGCCATCGCTGAAACCAGCCAAGAAGAAGGCGTCTCCTATTACACAGATGGTACTGTCAATGCTGGTATCCCTGCAACTGGAGCGGCAGTCTACTCGGAGAATTTTACAGCCTCCTGGAGACTTTCAGACTCCTGCTCCACTCTGCAAACTGAGTTATTTGCCATCAAAATGGCTCTGCACAACTCAATTGAAAAAGGACAAGGACCTGTTACGATACACACCGACTCACTCTCCTCTGTCCAAGCACTACAGCAGCAGAAGTTCAAAGAAAACATCAACCTAATCAGCACGGTCCAAACACTGCTAGTGCAACATCAAGAACAAGGAAGACCAGTAACCATCAACTGGATACCCAGCCATATCAACATCCCTGGAAATGACAAGGCTGATCAACTTGCCAAGGATGCCGTCTTATGCCACAGCATACAGCAATCTATACAACCCAGTCTTCAACAATACAAATCAAAAACCAAGCAGGCACTACAGAGATCAAAGCAGGAAAACCACAGCTACTGGGTCAACAGAGGCTCCTACTCCGCCACGTGGTACAGGGAAGCAACAAAGCTAGAGCCCCCACCGGTATCCAAATACACCCCAAGGAGTCTGGCTGTCATGATAGCTAGACTCAGGCTAGGCTACAAATGCTGCTGGGAAATCATTGAGAACCCCAGAAAAGAGTGTGCACACTGTCAAATGATAACTGATAAGGCCCTGCTGCATTATCTTTTAGAATGTCCAAAGACAAACAGCTTAAGGAACGGATTAAACATGGAACCACAACACACCAATGCGACAGTTCATGCAGCGAAAATTGTTAAGGAAATACTTGACAACATAGAAACACATCTCACCACCTTGGAAACTTTCGAACCACCAAGGTGATAAAACAAACCAAGAGGTATAACCTCTAACCTACGGGCCGTTCTTTGAACAAGGGCCCGTGCCAACACAAGGTTGGCTTTAACCTCAAACAACAACAACAACAGTGTCAGTTAGTGTCAGAATTTGGTAGGGTGTGTGAGAGAAGGAAGTTGCGAGTGAATGTGTGAAACAGTAAGGTTATGAGGTGTACAAGAAATGAGGATGTGCTGGATTGAATGTTATGTTGAATGGAGAGACACTTGAGGAAGTTGATCAGTTTAAGTATTTAGGCTCGGTTATAGCTGCAAATGGTGGAGTGGAAGCAGATGTGTGTCACAGAGTGAATGAAGGATGTAAAGTGTTGGGTGTGTTGAAAGGAGTGATGAAGAATAGAGGGTTGGAATTGAATGTTAAGAAAGTTTTGTATGAGAAAGTGGTTGTGTCAACTGTGATGTATGGATCAGAGTTATGGGGTATGAAAGTAAGTGAGAGACGGAAACTAAATGTGTTTGAGATGAAATGCCTGAGGAGTATGATTGGTGTATCTCGGTTAGATAGGGTTATGAATGAATGGTGAGAGCAAGAACGGGTGTGAGGAGAGAATTGGCAGCCAGAGTAGATATGAATGTTCTGAGATGGTTTGGCCATGTGGAGAGGATGGATGATGAAAGACTACTGAAAAAGGTGATGAATGCGAGAGTTGATGGGAAAAATGATAGAGGGAGGCCTATGTTAGGTTGGATGGATGGAGTAAGGAGAGCCCTCAATGATAGGAGGATGAATGTGAGGGAAGCAAGTGAGCGTGCTAGGAATAGGAATGAGTGGCGAGCAATTGTGATGGGTATCTGCTGTTACCATGGGGCTGCATTTTACAGAGGTAGCCTTGTGGTAGGGGCAGTAGGGGAGTTGGCATTATAGAGCGACACAGGTTCTCTACGGGCCGTCCTTTGGACAAGGGCCCGAGCCAACACAAGGTTGGTTTTAATCTCAAACAACAACAAGGAAGAGCCGGGCACTCCAGCAGTGCCATCTGAACGGTCGCTAGCTCCCTCGTCATTGCCCATAGAGCAAAGTAATCCCCGTATTGTTTCTTTTTTTGTCGGCTACCCCCCAAATGGGGGAAACAGCCAAGGTAGATATAGATCAACCTGGAAATACCTAAGAAAATACGAAAATAATACGTATCACCCTTAAATAAAAACACTCATAATCTAAATAAACTCAAAACATAAATTATACTGGACATAAATGTTTTCAACTATATTTTCATGAATACACAACCGTTTTGAAGCAATGTTGCTGTCATAGCTATTTCACCCTAAGGTGGAAAGGGTCATGATGGACCCACCTTCCAACCATAAAGTATACATACGCCAATTCCAGCAGCTCCGGATAAGAAATAATTCGGCTTTCACTTCTTTAGCTCCATGTTTTCTCGAACTGACTATTAGTTGAAGTAT
Organism: Halocaridina rubra; assembly: GCA_037179515.1. NCBI lineage: Eukaryota > Metazoa > Arthropoda > Malacostraca > Decapoda > Atyidae > Halocaridina > Halocaridina rubra. Next base: position 1,157 of record JAXCGZ010000552.1, on the reverse strand, counting down.
CTCACATTCATTTTATATGCGAGACATATCACATAGAAAACCCTTCTTGCCCTGAAAAGGTAGCATCTACACTCCACAACCAAAACTATCTCACTTCCGCAATTTTGTACACCAGGTATCGCTTCTCGGCCTTTTGGCTAAGATCAAAGTGTAGTATCTGTTCTTATCAGCTTAATATCTGATACGATGCCCATGTGGCGTCTACGATATTAAACTGATTTTTGTATCTAGGCGAAGTGCTAGGGGCTTGCTCCACCTTTGCTACGGATCGGCCCGGTATTGCAGTACCTCCGGGATCGGTCCATAAAAGACATCCAATTAACGAACTTGTACGACTATATTGATATAGTATCTCCCATACCCCTAAAGCAACAATTTTAAATTTAATAGTATATTAGTATTCTAAATAAAATTTCAACAATATTCGAGCAACGTCAGATCAGGGAAAACTACACTCCTAAGATCCTGAACTGTGAATGATACAAATCAAATCAAATCAAATCAAAACATTTATTTCCATTTTGTACAATGGTTATTCAACATTAATAGTAACTTATAAGTAGACATGTAATTAAACTAATAAATAAGAGGGTTAGACATATAGTTAAATTAAATGTAGCTTTCATAGAAAATAATAATGCTGTAATAAAAATGTTAACAATAATGTTAATAATAAAGTAGTAAGTATGCCACTAGATACAGGATCGTTATTATCGGCATCATTTTCATATTTGTTTACTTACAATGAGAATAATTAGTTCTTAATGAGCAGCAACTATTTGTCCAAAAGAAAACTATATAGTTTGCCTTTGAAAGCTGTGAAGGAGGATGCATTTTTAAGATACTCTGGAATATTATTCCAGAGTGTTGGCCCTTTGATAGTGATCATCTTTGAACCTGCTTCTGTGTTTGTTCTGTGAATAAAGAGCTCACTGTCCTGTCTTGTGTTGGTTCCCCTTATATCCCTGACTGTTTTTAAATCAAATAGCCAGCTAGGATAATGATGGTCCAAAATTTTGAATACAAAAACATAAATAGCATAAGCGACCTTATTTTCTGCCTGCAGCCACCCAAGTTTATTGAGCTGGTGTGATGTGGTCATATTTTCTCATTCACACACTCGGCAGCAGAGGTACAGCCTGAAACTGTTTGACTAC
>JAXCGZ010000551.1:17500-57502 GCA_037179515.1 Halocaridina rubra | reverse complement strand
TTTGTTTTCAAAAAATAACCTTTTCCTTCATATCATTGAGAAATTTAGCGCTTCTCTTGCTAATATAGCTCGATACTAAGGACTATAATTTGAGTTCATTCTTACTGGAGGGGGCTAAAAAGTTCTCCTCTCTTTTATACCTCTCTGTTCAAAAATTTTAGAACGTTCTGGATCCTGTAGCTAACTGAATCTAAGTTTACTAGATTAACTAATTTTTTTTATTTTCTTCTCTCCCTATTTAAGTTTCTATAAAATAATGCATAGTGCAGACAACATGCTTGCTTTATAATATTGTTTTAATCTCCCTTTCATTCTATATTAGAGTGTGCAAGTCTGAACTGGAAGAGGACCCTTCCTCAAGAGAGCTGGGAGAGAAAAGTACCCTATATTTACTACCTGATGCCCAATCCGCAGCCTTAACTGGTGATGCACATATAAGATCCCAGGCGCTCACTCTTATTTTGAGAGGTAGGAGATTATAAGGTTTTTATTCTTCATCTGTCCCCCTTATAAAGGAGGTGGCTGAGTCAAAGCAAGAACTTGACTTTTTGTGGGATGATATTTAAAAGAGAGTATCTCCAGTCCTCTCACTTTGCCCCATTTAGTCGACTTTTACGACAGGCTGGGGAACATAGTGTAGGTAGCCTTGCCTCCTCTCTCCCTCGTTATACTTCATATAATGAATACAACCTCTAGACGCAAGATGAAAGTATCCTGGTAACTATTGCAATGAACACATGAGAGTGAAAATATTACTGATAATGCCATCAGCAGAGTTCAGGCTATGACAGTGAAAAATGAGGTTGTCTGTTTACAGATGAGATGTTGGGTCGTATAGTTCCTGGTCAAAGACTTCAGGCAACAGTGATGGTTGTATCTAGAACACATCGAAATCGGGTTCCCTATTTGGAGGGTATTTTTGTTTACTCTCCTATACCTTTAAGACCACCGACAGTACTTCCTCCCATGTTCAGGTATATGAGTTATATTTTAAGCATTTTGTCTCTTTGCTGTACTTTATGATGTTGGGATATCTCTAAATCCTTATCTCAACTTAAACAAAATTAACTGTTTGAGGACTGGGGACATGGATATAAGTAAGTATCAAGAATGCGACTTGGGAACAAAGATGTGGTCTGGAAGGCACAAGTTTCTACTCTGATTACTTAATTGTGATTACCTAATGGTGTTTACGGGAAAGAGCCCAAAGCTCGTATCTTCACGTCTCCTGGTCGGTTCCATTTTATACTTAGTGATACTTATCATACCTGTCCTTAAAACATTTGATTGAGATAGCATTAACTACCTCCTCGCTTAGCCAATTCCAATTATCAACTACTCTTACACTGAAAAAGTATTTCCTTACATCCTGCAAAGAAGTTTTCTTACCAAGCTTCAAACTATGACCTCTAGTTCTAAAGTCTGCCATATCAAAATATCGATTCCTGTCCACTCTATCATAATCATGAAGGAATTTAAAGACTGTCAACATATCCCCCCTCAATGTTCAAGTTTCGAGTGATGGTAAGTCTAATTCCCTCAGCCTCTCATCAAAACTGAGATTACGTATTTCTGGCACCAGTTTAGTGGCATGTCTTTGAACTTTTTCAAGTTTAGCTATGTGCTTTTTCAAATGCGGATTCCAAAAGGGGCTGCATATTCGAGTTTTGGCCTCACATAGGTTACATAAATATTTCTGAACATTTCCTTGTCCATGTGCCTGAAGGCTACCCTTATATATGATAAGAATGCATATGCTGCCCTTACTATGCCATTTATATGTATTTCTGGAGACAAATCTGCTAGTATGTTTACTCCGAGATCTCTCTCATTTTCTGTCTCTTGAAGTTGTACTCCAGCCACCGAGTAGTCAAGCTTGGGCCTTCTTGCACTTGTACCCATTCTCATTACCTTACATTTTGAAGTATTGAATTTCATTAGCCACTTTTCTGACCACTCGTACAGACTATTTAGATCTTCTTGAAGTTCTATACCATTGTTCTCGTTTCCTACTTTCTTCACAATCTTTGCATCATTTGCAAACATATTCATGAATGAATTTACAGACACTGGTAGGTCATTTACATATACAAGGAACAAAAGTGGCCCTAAAACTGAACCCTGTGGAACTCCACTACTAACTCTTCTCCATTCAGACACTGAGTGTCTTACTCTAACCCTCTGTTCCCTTCCTTCTAGGTAGGTTTTTATCCATTTCAAGACATTTCCACCTATTCTAGCCATTGCTTGCAGCTTCCTAATAATTCTCCTATGTGGAACAGTGTCAAACGCTTTCTGGAAGTCTAGGAATATGCAATCTGCCCAGCCCTCTCTTTCCTGTAAGATTCGGCTTACCTCATCATAAAATTCTAATAAGTCTGTTACTGTTGATCTACCTTCTCTGAAGCCATGTTGCCTCACTGACAAAAAGTTGAAGGATTCCAAGTGAAGAGAGATATGTTTCCTTAGTAGTTTCTCCATAACTTTGCAAACTATGCTGGTCAAGGAAACTGGTCTATAGTTCAGAGCCGTATCCCTCCTTCCCTTTTTGAAGATAGGTATCACGTTTGCTTGTTTCCAGCATCTTGGAATCTCCCCTGACTCCAGCGACTTTTTAAATATGATACTTAGTGCCACTGATATTGAGTTTGCGCATTTTTTAAGTACCTGAGGGGATATGTCATCAGGACTTGTAGCTTTATGAACATCTAACTCCATCAGCGCTTTGCATACCTCTGTGGTTGTAAGGTTGATGTTCTCTAATACCGGCCCTTGAGCTTCTATCTCTGCAATCTGAGGGGGTTGGGTATTTTCTACTGTAAATACTGACTGAAACTCCTTGTTCAATTCTTTGCAGATCTCTTCATCCGTCTCAGTGATGCTTCCATCCTCTCTCTTAAGCCTTAAAACCTGTCCTTTTACCTTCAGTTTTCCTCTGATAAAGCTGTGGAAAAACTTGGGATTTTCTTTAGCCTTCCTGGTGATGTCCCTCTCATAGTTTCGCTCTACCTCTCCTCTTTTACTTAGGTAGTCATTTCTTGCTCTTTTGTAGGTTTGCCAGGCATTTATGTTTTTTCTCCTCCTATACCTTTTCCAGCATTTGTCTCTCCACTCCTTAGCTCTTTTACACCCATTATCGAACCATTTCTCTCTGGCATGAATTACACCTACTTTGGTGACAGGTATGCAGCAATCTACTATCTTCCCATATTTCTCACAAAAGATGTCATACATTTCTTGTACAGATTTGTTGTAAAATAAGGTTCTCCAGTCAATAACTGCAAAAAGCTCATTCATTTTGATGTAATCTCCTTTTGGATAGTTCCTCCTCATGTCCTCAGTGCCTCTACTCTCAGGCAGAATATCTTCAATGATATACTTCATCAACAACACACAGTGGTCACTCTTTCCAATTGTGTTGGATTTTTTCAATATCCAACACATTATCTGTGAATACTAGATCAAGTAGTGATGGCTCATCCCCGCCCCTGGCCCTCGTTGGTTCCATTACATGTTGGTGTAGGAAATTCCCTTGTACGCAATCTAGGAATCTTGCCCCGAATGAGTCCTCACCACTGTGTGGGTCAAGATTAATCCAATTTATCTCTTTATGATTAAAATCTCCCATAATCAAAATCCTACATTTTCTCTCCTGTGCCATGTTAACAACTGAGTTTATGACTTCAATAGTACCTATATGACTTTCCTCATAAACCTCTAGCCTATTCTGGTACCTTGGTGGGTTATATGATGTTCACACTCGTGAATATACAAGCTTCTGCAATCCATCCCATGTGAACCTCAGTTAACATCATGTTAAGATTACAGAATATTTATTGATAAAATGTAAACAAATCTGCATGGGTACCCTTTAAACTTGCCAGCTTAAATGTAATATCCCTGCATCACTGATGATAGCATTGATATTAATTACTTATGTCAGAATATTATTCTAATTGCTTTCATCAATTTTCATTATCTCCTCCTCAGAAAACTAGTTGCAGATCGTCAGTCATCCCCTTGGTCTTTAGTGTTAACTTTAGCATACATGTTTGCTACAACTGTAGCTCCTGCTGGAACCTTTCATACACTGAAGTTATCTCTGCTCCTTTCTTTAGCATCTTGTAGCCCCGACAAGGTCAGTTATAAGTGCTAGTTTGCTTGTTTCTATATATTTATATGACTTGATTGGTATCACATAAAGCAAGTCAGAATTAAGTGACATTCTCCTTACGAATACTGATTTATCATTTTTATGTTTTATTATCTCTTTTTCTATAATACAAGGCTGGGTTAGCAGTATTGGCTGTAGGAAGCAACACAACCTTGTTGTTGAGGCTCCTGTGGTATGGAGCTCGCTTTGCTCCTCACAATGTCATTCACTCTTCCCTGAATGATCTCACAGCTTCCTACACAAGGGACTCGTTTGGACAAATCTGGGTTCAGGCAGGATCCTTATTGCTTGCTCATGGAGGCGTGTGTGTTCTGGGAGATTTCTCAAAGTTCAAGAAAGAAGCCAGGCATTCTGTTTGTAATGGTAACTACCACGCAATTAGAGTACATTGAATATATATATATATATATATATATATATATATATATATATATATATATATATATATATATATATATATATATATATATATATATATATATAATATATATATATATATATATATATATATATATATATATAAATATATATATATATATATATATATATATATATATATATATATATATATATATATATATATATATATATATATATATATATATATATATATATATATATATATATATATATATATATATATATATATATATATATATATATATATATATATATATATATATATATATATATATATATATATATATATATATATATATATATATATATATATATCTTTGAATTTTGACAACAATATTGTTCTCAGAATACATTTTCAATTTGATTAGTACATATAAATTCCTTCATATTTGATAAGTAGCTTTCTGTAAAAAGACGATTTTGATTAAATGATAGATCCTCATCAGAACAAAAGTACTCCATATTTGCAGATACTTAGAATTATCTGTTTAGAAGGTAAAACATATGTCATTGTAATGAACTTTCAGCATTAGAGAGTGGCATGGTTCAAGTGGATGCTAATGCAAGACTTCGTATACACGCAGCCACTCTCAAGTATCCCCTAAGGTCATCTGCATGGGCTTGCTATGACCCAGCTACTGCCAAAGGTCGCTCAACTATAGAGACTGATGAAACCTTTCTCCATGTTCCTTTAGGAGACCTAACCAAATCTATAACAGAGTTAGTACCACTTTACTCAAGGAATTGCCATTCTCAATTTGACTTCCACATGTTTATGAAAATTCCATCCACACATTTACGATAAATATGTAAATATCAATATTGCAAGGTATAGGTCTTTTGTCCATTTTTTTTGCATCCAGTGTGTTTGGACTTGTGGTATACACTGAAACGCCAGGAGGTGAATGTGAGTCCAAAGCCGAAGATGTCATAACCCTACACACGCTACTAGAAGCCACTAAGCCACAGGAACCTCCAGTTCCTCTGATTTCACAAGAAGATTTGAAGCAGGTATATAGCACATCTGGTAAATTAGTTACTATGTTGCTCAATATTGTGAGAAGTTAAATAAAGAAGAAGGTTGTAAAATGTGCAAGTATCAGCATTACATTTCATTTGATAAAGTTGTGCTGTGCCTTGACCAATGTCTAAGGACTATCGGCAGTACATTTCTTTTGATATAATTATGCTCTGCCTTGACCAAAATGTCTGCCTAAGGACTATTTATATAAAATCAATGATAAATATTCTGCCATTGCTTTACATAATCAGTAATTACTTGCAAGGATCATCAAATATTATCATGGCCTTGCATTTATAAAGTTTGTAAAAGCGTGCCTATAATAATGTTCAGAATATGACAACTTTTTCAAATGTGAGTATAACCTTTGCTTTCTGGTTACGTGGACAGTACCTGGCACTGGCTCGAGGCTTAGAGATCGAATTCAGTGCAGGAGCAGAAAGACTTATTCGAGGTTACTACGTAGGGGCGAGAAGACTGAGAGGAGACTGCGTGCAAGGGGCTGCTGTTCCTGTGACTGCCATTCACACACTGTAATACTTTTATTCCCTTTCTGATCCACGTGCTTATATGAATGCCTTTTTTTTTTTTTTTTTAATGAATCACCTGTTAGCTTCTTTATGACTGAAATGACCATGCATATGGGTAAATCCCCGAACTGGGAAATATCTCGGCTAAATGGAGCTCCGTACTATTATTTTCTTGACCTGTATCTACTTTTTTTTTCCATAGAACCCAGGTAGCTTCTAGCCATGCTCGCTTAGCTTTGAGAAATATTGTTGAACCATGGGATGCAGCTGCAGCCATTCTACTCTGCGAAGAAGGACTGGCATCGCATTTTGGTTACTCTCTTTTTCAGATGCCCCCAACACCTCATCTCTCAGCCAGTGACGATCTGCATGGGCTTGTGGGCAGAAAGGTACACGAGAGCTTGGAGTAATTACAGTTGACAAAATTATGCTTTTTCTTCGTAAGATTAAGATATCTATATTATACTTTCCAGATATCTATCATGCAGAACTTGTGAGTATAAGAAAGACTGGTTGAATCTTCTTGGTTTTGATGTATACTATTTTCTGTAGAAGTGGAATAACTATTCTATAATACACGTTTTTGTATTATTATTACTCATCATAATGAGGGTGGGCATAGACAGAGTAAGGCTGAATTCCCCTCCTAACGCCCACAATGGTCTCAATCGCGGGTCTGTCAACCCCTGGGTCTAGAACTCTGACCACTGGGCAACTGTGCTCCACAAGTATAATAGTTATTCTACTCTTCCTAATATGATCAATCGGGGTTAAAGGGTTCGGTGGTTCGAGTAGTAGTAGTAGTAGTAGTAGTAGTAGTAGTAGTAGTAGTAGTAGTAGTAGTAGTAAAGACGTCTTTCACTTCAGAATATTTTGATCAATTTTACTCTTTATTTCAGAACGACGAAAGGATGATGAAGTTTCTGAAGCAGTTAGAGGACTTTATTGAAGTATACACAGGAGACATTTCAGTGTAAACTTTGAATGTAAAACTTTCTTGACGACATGAAGTATATCCGGAAGACATTTCAATGTAAACCTTGCATACGTGTAAACCACTTGACAATACTTATTTATTTTTATTTGTTAAATATCTTTTATATACCATTTAGAATGCATATCCTTTGGTACTAATTTGTTTCTTTTAATTACTTGGCTTATATATTTTTGTATGGGATACATACGAGTATAACTGGAAATGTATTTGTGATACTATTACACATTATGGCTTAATATAAGTATATTTTTCTGCCTTACATAAAGTATCAATTAAATATACACGAATTTGGTATTTAGATTTAAAGGTTACTACTTCATTTGATAAAATTGTTATTCCATGGTAAAAAAAAAAAAAAGGCCCAAAACAACGTAAAAAATATTTGAAGTGCTTATAAATTTCGTGACCAAATCTGGTCACCTTCTTAAAGTACTTTGAGAAAGTGACAAGATTAGGTTACGAAATTAATAAGTACTTCAAATATTGTTTATATTTTCTTTAATGACCCTCTTGCTACCATTTTAGACTGTATGGTAATAGTTCTATGTTATTCATATATACTGTGTGCACACACACATATCTATCTATCTATCTATCTATTTATCTATCTATCTATCTATCTATGTATCTATGTATCTATCTATCTATATATCTATCTATCTATCTATCTATCTATATATATATATATATATATATATATATATATATATATATATATATATATATATATATATATATATATATATATATATATATATATATATATATATATATATATATATATATATATATATATATATATATATATATATATATATATATATTTATCTATCTATCTATTTATCTATCTATCTATCTATCTATCTATCTATCTATCTATCTATCTATCTATCTATCTATCTGAATGAACACAATAAGGTTGTACTAATGGGTGATTTGAATTCGCGTGTAGGTATGCCTGTTCTTTATGATGAAAGTTTCAATTCATACAAATATGAAGGAGTAATAGATACAAGTGTGAATGAAAATGGGAGACAATTGCTGAACCTTTGCCGTGGCAGCACAATGGTGATAGGTAATCACTTAGTATATAAGGGTAAAAGGTTAGAAGGAGGTTTATCCTTTAAAAGAGGACCAAATTGGATATCTGAGATCGATGTATGTGTCTTAAAAGAGAATACACTGAAATATGTGAAATCTATTGAAATGAACCAGAATATTGTAGGATCTGACCACACCCCACTGATGGTTCAACTTGATCTTAATGACATTCAGGAAACAGTGCCATCATTGCTGATGGAGAGGGCATTAAATTTAGGTAGTACTTGCTATAATGTTCAATATATTGAAAACAGTCACACAAGCCGGGGTCCTTCCTACAAGAACGTAGACTTGGATAGATTCAAATTAGTCATGAATGAAACTCAGCCCCCAGAATTACTAGAAATTCATAATGAGAACATTTTTGATATTTTAGAGACAGGTAATAAGATTATCAATAATGTAGCAAAAGACTGCAGAGTTTTTCAATCTGGGGAGTTAGAGTTTAATGGATGGGATCAAGACCACCCTCGATGGAGGAGAATATTTGAAAAAAAAAAAAAATGACCCAAAAATTATATGGAAATCTATTAACTGGAAGGGCAATGTGGTGGAGCCCAATGATGTGCAACCTGAAGATGTTAATTTCAAATTGCATTTCGAAAATTTGTTTAATCCTCCGACAGTTAATCCTAATCATATTCCTCACCTAATATTCCTATATTGGATGATCCCTTTACTGCTCAAGAGTTAGACATGGCAGTGTAAAGTATAAAAAAAGATAAGAGTTATATTGGAATGTGTCCTGGTTTATTTACGATGTTACCACAGACATGGTTATCCTTTTTCCTCACAATTTTTAATTTCCTTTTATTAAATGTCCTTTATCCATTTGCTTGGTGCCACAATAAGCTGATCACTCTATTTAAATCTGGGGATAGAAGAGATTGCGGAAATTATCGGGGCATAAGTATAATGAACACCTTGGCAAAAATCTATGATATGCTTTTGATGAAACGGCTAAGTTTATGGTTTAATATAGATAAGTGTCAGGCCGGAGCTCAGAAGGGTAGAGGGTGTATAGAACAGATTTTGGCTTTAAGGTTACTGATGGATTATCTACTTGCAAGAAGCAAAAATTGTATATAGTTTTTGTGGATTTTAGTAAGGCGTACCCCAGGGTACTAAAATATGAAATAATGGAGTGTCTCAAGTTGGTGGGATGTAGAAGGGTTATGTTGTCAGCAATCTAAAATATTTATTCATGTACAAAAAGTGTGTTAAAATCTGCTATAATAACAACATCTATAGGTATACGACAAGGAGCTCCTACGAGCTGCATTTTGTTTGTCATTTATGGATAAAATGGAGAGAATAATTAAAGAAAGAGTGGGAACTGATGTTTCTTGGGGAAATTTACATACTCTTTTAATGATGGATGGCACGGTAATTGTAAGTACATCTCGTGAAAAATTTATATAAAAACTTGAGGCTCTATTAAATTATTGTAATGCTTATGATATGGTGACTAATGAAAAGAAGACAAAGTATATTGTTGCTATTGGAAAAGACAGAGATAAAGAATCAATATTGATAAACAACATAAAACAGATTATTGTAAAAAGTATCTGTACTTAGGTGCATGGTTTACTGATGATGCAAAAATGCACTCAGTACTTAAACATCATGAAATCGATGGTACGGCAACAGTCAATAAGTTTGGTATATTCTGCATAAATAACACGAGTATGCCCTATGCATATAAGGTTAAAGTTTTTAAAGCTGCTTTGAGTTCTTCACTTTTGTATGGCTCTGAGAGTTGGTTCACAAGTAATTTAGCTTGCATGGAAAAATTTTATAACAAGGCAGTAAAGTGTTTATTGGGAGTAAGAAACAACACTCCAATATCCTTATGTTTAGTAGAAAGTGCTTTGGAAACTTTAGTACATGAAGTTAATGAAAGAAGAAGAGGATTTTTAACCAAAAAATGCAACAGGTTAACAATGAAGAACCTTTCTATTTGGTATTTGATATCTGCATACGGGAAAATACACCTGGTTATCAATTCTTAAATTCATATATTGCAAATAATGTGGAAAATTCTGCTCTAAGTGGAATAAAAACTGTAATATTGAATAAACCCCAAGGTGCCACAAAATATCTTACATATAGACAAATTTTAAATAGTCAGCTGATAGTACATAAAGTGTATAGCAGCAGAGAGTTTGTACCAGATTATTTGCGAGTTGCATTCACAAGGTTAAGAGTAATGTCTCATGATTTGCGTGTAGAGACTGGAAGGTGGAGCAGAACACCAAGAGAAATGAGAGTAAGTGCTTGTGATCAAATGGCAATTCAGAGCGAAGAACATGTGCTAATTGAGTGTCCTTTCTCCCAACCAGTGAGACAAAAATATAATATGTTAAACTATCTGAGTGTCCAATCACTCTTGAATGAAGAGCTTCATATTACCGAGTTGTGTCAGTATATTTATGAAGTACTAAAGTTGTACAGATAAGGAAGAGATTCAACCTTGTAATGAGGAAAGCATTGATTTTTTTGTATGTATAGGTTAAATTGTAATAAGTGGATGTAGTCTATTCTTCTAACTGTATTTCAGAATTAGGCATTAAGATAAATATGATTATTTACTTTTGTTGGTAAGTTTGTGAGAATATTTGTAGTGTTCTTTAGGCCAAGACTTTTGATGGACAAAATATTGTTTCTATTACTTACACTATTTTGTGCAAAAAGGAAAAAAATGTAATATTTTTTGTAATAATTTTGTAATATTTTGTCAATAAACTATATATATATATATATATATATATATATATATATATATATATATATATATATACATATATATATATATATATATATATATATATATATATATATATATATATATATATATATATATATATATATATATATATATATATATATATATGGAGCAGAGACATGGGCAATAAAGAAGACACAAGAGAAAAAACTGGATGTGGCAGAGATGAGGATGTTGAGATGGATTTGTGGGGTGACAAGAAGCGATAAGATCAGAAACGAGGTAATTAGAGGTACCTCAAAAGTTAGAGAAATATCAGATAAGATACAGTAAAGTAGACTAAGATGGTATGGTCATGTCGTTAGGAGGGATGAACAGTATGTTGGGAGGAGGGTGATGGAAATGGATATACAGGGTAGGAGAAGGAGAGGGAGACCAAAGCGTAGGTGGATGGATTGCATCAATGACGAACTGAGATCTAAAGGTTTGTTGGGTGATGAGGTATGGAACAGAAACATAGGGAGAACACTGGCCAGAAACATCGACCCCACATAAAAGTGGGAAAGATGTAGACGATGAAGAAGAAGACTTCCTTAGAGCTAATGCTACAGCTCGTGGGAGCAGTGTGGGAGATGGTACTAGTGGTTAAAAAAAAAAAAAAAATCAGTCTTTTACAACTCTTGCATCGCCTCATGAAGTTTCAGCATTTGCACAGTTGTGTGCTGCTGATGTCGTGACCGCAGCTGTCATGCTGCTAGTGTTGCCGATAGTAGCGGTGATGATGGTGGTGTTTGTGCTGCTGCTGCACCTAAATGAAGTCTTTAAATTCCTTCATGGTTATGATAGAGTGGATAGGGATCGATATTTCGATATGGCTGGCTCTAGAACTAGAGGTCATAGTTTGAAGCTTCGGAAGAAAACTTGTTTGCAGGATGTAAGGAAATACTTTTTCAGTGTAAGAGTAGTTGATAATTGGAATTCGCTAAGCGAGGAGGTAGTTAATGCTACCTCAATCCATAGTTTTAAGGACAGGTATGATAAGTATCACTAAGTCTAAAAATGGAACCGATCAGGAGACGGGAAGATACGAGCTTTGGGCTCTTTCCCGTAAACACAATTAGGTAATCACAATTAGGTAATCACAACTGATGTTGGGAGAATCTGTAATGTGAAGAAAAAGGCATTTAGAAAGAATGCTTTCATTCCTAGCAAAGCAGTTAGATTTGAGATTTTTTTCCTTTGACCTGCAGTGGTGTAGTGGGTAGCGCCTTGGCACAGTAATTTTGTGTCTTTGGTTCGAGTCCCGGTCAGGGGTAAATTATAATTATTGTTTATAATTTTTTTTATCTATATATGTAAGACTGGCTATTATTTACATATTATTTGATTGTGTGCACGTATATTTTGTTTGTATATATGCTTTGTATGTATGTATGGTTGTATGATTTACATGTTTGTATTTATGTGTATTTTGTTGTTTGCCTATAAGGCAGCTTTGTGTGCATATGTTTCTCTAGCCATAACGCAGAACCACGTCAGATGCGTTTATGAAATCCAATTATGTGGTTCTAGCTAACAAACAATATGATAGCCTTGGTTTACACTGCTTAAGAAATCAGGCCAAGGTCAAGAGGTCAGAAGGCCCACGTAACAAGTTACAGATATAGAAAAGAAATGCATTTTGGAAGCAGAAATTAGTTTTAAGTTAATCAATGTACAAGCATTAATCACTTGTAATATGATTAAATTAAAAAAAAATGATTAATTTTAAATACTATTTTGTAAATGACTTAAACACATGATGAAATAAATAGGAAAAAATAAATGAAGATATTATCGTAATTGAGAGAATGAGAGATATATAAAAAAAGAAAAGAGAGAGAGAGAGAGAGAGAGAGAGAGAGAGAGAGAGAGAGAGAGAGAGAGAGAAGACTTCATTTTGGCAACGAAATGTGAAGTGAAGAAAAGTTATATGACAATAGACAAACAAGTTTTTTTTTTTTTACAAAGAATGAGCAAATAATTTACAATTGAACGATGAAAAGAGACACAAGAACGACGATTCAAAGCATTTAATGTGCAAAAGTGTGATGGAAGAAGACCTTAAGGTCATTTCATTTTGTTGTGTACAGATTACAACGAACTGAGAGCCAAAAAAAAAAAAAAAACCCTTGCTCAAACAGCCATATATTTAGGACGAATACTACCTAATAGGACAGTTAATATTTTAAAATACAAAGGAAATTTTATATAAATTTTTTAGAAAGAGAGAAATCAAATGGACAGCAGATTATGAGCAATAAGAATGCATATTAAAGGGAGGCGCCGTTATAGAGGCATGGCTTCTTGCTCTGAACCAGAATTCCAGCTGAGAAGTGTTTTGATAAGGAGTCAGGTGATTGTCAACAAGAAGTTTCGTGTGTACTTGGTGTGGTTCATTTTTGTATAGACATATTTCAGACTCCAAATATGATAGTTGGTGTGATTCACATTTATGTAGATAATTTCAATCTCCAAATATGATACTTGGTGTGGTTCATATTTGTTTAGATATATTTCAGAATCCAAATATAAGCCACACCAAGTACGCTCCTATTTTGAACAAAACAGAATTGACCTTATCGACCTTAGAATTCAATATCTGAATAACCACCATATCCTCTCTAACCTATAAGGACTTTATAGGAAATCGTTATCGCTTTAAAAAAAAAAATCAAATACCTATAATTTTTAATCTTCATGATGATTAATATCATTAACATGGTATGGATGGTAAAAAAAAAAAGAGAGAGAGAGAATTGCATTTTATGGGTATAATATTTATAATATACTTATTAATTCTTCCCTCTAATACTACTTCTATATTTCTTTGCGCGCCTAATTTGATAAAATCTCGTCAGTTACTCCCCCTCTGTCCCCCTCCCTAGTCTAGCCTCTTGGCGGCAGTGAGGAAGAACCACCGCACAATGGACGCTGATTCTGTTGAGGCGAATCTGTATGTATGTATGGGAACTGTGCATACTTATACATGTTTGCTGCCTGTACCAGTATGTACACTTTATGTACCTGGTAGGTGCAAATGCGAGCGACTGAAGTACTCAAGGGTGAATCTGCTAAGCTTGCACTGTTCACTGATTGTGCGATAGCAACCCTCCTTAGCCATAAGCGATACACCTTCCTCACTCTCTACTTGGATAGCATTGTTACTTTTGGATATTGTATCAATGTATGTCTAAATATATATCACACTAATGTATAGGTATGTGTACTTGTGTGTGTAGATGTTCATTATAATTGTTATTATTATTATTACTACTACTATCATTATCAACTATTACTATTATTTCCATTGCTATTATTATTCCTACTATTTTTATCTTCCATTTTTTTATCACTTTCCTCTTATTGCCATGATGATCATAATCTAGTTTATCATTACTATTCTCACTACTGTTACTATTTTTCATCTGGTTTTTACTTTATTATTATCACTTTCTCTATCCAACTTTGCTGCAAGTCCCATTTCTCTAACTGCTAACTTTGTTGTCAGTAACTGCTAACTTTGTTGCCAATATTAGTTTTAACTTCTCTATAGTACTCCTCTAATACAACTCTTCCATGATTTGATATTTTCCTTCAGTCTACATCACTAAACTTCCTTATCACCTCCCCTATGACAAGAAAAAAATCTAGATCCATTGCGAGCGATGTGCCCTTATTCACTTTCACCTATACAGACACACCTTAGCAGGAGGGTCCGCCCCTCTCCTTTGCCTCTTTTTTTTTTTTTTTTTTTTTCCTTGTGCTTTTCACCTACATCCTTCCCATCCTATTCCTCCCTCTCTAGTGGAGACACCCTGCACAGGGCTAAGAGAGTTCACTCGAGGCTGCCACTCATGCCCCCCCCCCCATCCTAGCCCTGATATCCGATCCAATTCAAGTTGCATTAGGAATAAAGGTAATTCATTACTTTAGGAAAGTCTGTCTACAGTACTCTGGGCTCTTTATTGAATTTGGTATTATTGCTGTGTAATGCCGGCTTTGGTTAGGCTGTCATTGGCATATTTGCAGTTTCACGTGGTTCACGTTATTTTAATGCTGTTAGGAAAAGAAGCAATGATATTTTTTGTTATTTTTAGAAATTCGCTCTTCTCAATTTGGAGATGAAAATTATATATTGTTTTTAAAATTATACTGACCTTGAAACTTGTAGGAAAATGTATGGTAAACTAACCTACCCTAATGAAAAAATGGCAATTTACAACAGTGTTCAAGGTCACAATAACTTGAAATATAAAAGAAAACATTGGAAAATAATTGTAAATATACTATTTGTTAAGTTAGGTTAGGTTAGCATACATTTTCCAACAGTTTTCAAGGTCACATTCATTGAAAAAGCATAAAAAACACACTAGAAAAATAAGATTTTCTCCTTCAATTGAGACGGGTGTTATTGTAAAATATTTAGTACAAACAAAAAATGTACACCAGTTTAGCATTGTAGTTTTACACAACCTGAGAGTGAGAGTTGACTTCGTAATCCCACATAAATTTTTATGTTTAATAAGAAAATATACAGCCTTATTTCTGAGGTGCTTGAGCGACAGTGAAGGTAGATAAGTTGATAATATTGACTGTGTGAATTTACTGCCATATCCAATCTTGGCTTTGGTGATTTAGTGAATTAGGAAAACTCAGGAGGAGAACCCTGATATTTAAAACTGAGAATCCCTGCTTCATTAATAGGATTAGGACTGGAAATCATCGTGGGAAAAAGGAACTATCAGGAGTTCGAATACTTGTTTCAGAGTAAATTTGTCTCAAGTACTGTAGTGTACGGAAATAACACTTGCTTCCTAGTTCGAAATTTTTGGAAGTAAGAAATATATGAGGCGGCAGGTCGAGGGTTCGCGCCCCGTCACGGACTGAGGTTAGTAAGGGCATACACTCAGGGTAACGATTACATCTGCCAAAACAAGTCCTTCGCAAGAAGGCAATCGTCCTAGCCCTTAGTAGAAAAGGGAGTTCGTAACGTAAAACCGAAACCATTATTAGTGTAGTCACCGTGGCTCAACCGGTAGCATCCGCGACTCTGAGGCGTCAGGTCGAGGGTTCGCACCCCGTCACTGTCTGAGGCTAGCAAGGGCATGCACTCAGGGTAAGGATTACATCTTCCAAAACAAGTCCTTAGCAAGAGGGCAACCGCCCTAGCCCCTGTTTGAAAAGGGAGTCTGTGACGTAAAACCGGAACAAGAAATATATGCAGTAATCTCAACATTTTTGAAAGTATTTTTGGTAACTGTTTGCTTCCGCACAACCAGTTATGAAAATATCTCAATAAGATTTTGATATTGTATTAAGTTTGAACAAGTTAGGTTAGTTCATCCTCATTTAAAGAAAGAGTAAGTAATACAAATTTTATTTATTTATTTCTTAGGTATATTATTTAGTGTTCCTTATTGTCATGTTATTTATTGAGATTATTATTATTATTATTATTATTTTTTTTTATCTATGCTACCCTATTTATTACCTAAATGTTCTAAGGTTTGGTACTTTATTTATGATATATTTAGAGCAGATTGAGGACCACGGTAGCTAATTGGTCAGTATGCTTGACTTGGGAGTTAACAGATCCACGTTCGAGCCCACTGTGAGGTACTAAGAAAGGCATCCAGCCTTATTCCCCCAGCAACACTGTGTCTACCTCCTTATAAAGGAGTAATAGTGACTCGTTAAACGAGAGTTTCTATATATGTTTAGAGCAGATTTGTTAACTTTTGGAGGACTCCTAGAATGCCAAATGGAAAAAACTGTATTTTGATACTGGTTTACACATTACAAAGGGTACTTGCATTTTGCTAGGAGTTTGGGGTTTATTCATGCCCACGTGGGATTCCAGGGCAAGAGTAACTACCTAATGGGGGTTTTAAGGCATTAAAGAATGCTTAATCTCAGGTTTTTCTTGTCCAAAGTTGGCATAGCAAATGTTTAAGCTCTATTTAATGACGAATATTTAGCAATTTAAGTTGTTTTTGGTGACTTTATATGCCAAGCCTGCATTCTGTAATGTGACTATGCAACGCCATATGTTTTGAAGTTCGTTTTTAATCAAGCGAGTCATACCTTTATGAATTTATATCATGTACCTCATCTCTGCCTTGTCTTTCCTTTGTCTTAATGGTTTCTCGTGCCCAGGCCTTTATTGATGAGGGCTGTGGTTTTGCCTGTCCCGGTGTCACACTCATAAAAAAGAAATATCATAACTGATTGTGAGCAGAGAATATTGAGGGAGTCATATGAAACATGACCAACTACTTCTAAAGCTGTGTTAATATTACTGAAGAAGATTTTGTAGATTTAAAAACTCCAGTAAGATATTCAGTTTATAAAGCATGTGTAGTATATGACATAGTACATCAACCAGTCTTTTTCTAAGGAATTTGTTACGTGACTTTAATTTACAGTTCATGTTTACTTTATTCTGATCATAAGTACCTTGGGTCTTTTTACTGTATTAAATATATATAATATCATAGGATAAAGCTCTCTTGTTCATACCATCTTAGACTGTCTTGATGATCTGGTATATCCTCTCAGCTTATACAGCTATGGTATTTCGAAAGCTTCATGTGCAGTGTGGTAATATTCCTGTGATAGGTCTTGATAGATAAATGTTGGTGAAATATGAGGCAAGAGTCGTTAATTTTTAAGTATCATAAGAAACAGTACATTAGCTCGGATGCTTT
The DNA here is from genome assembly GCA_037179515.1 of Halocaridina rubra. Lineage (NCBI taxonomy): Eukaryota > Metazoa > Arthropoda > Malacostraca > Decapoda > Atyidae > Halocaridina > Halocaridina rubra. The sequence continues at coordinate 39,785 of JAXCGZ010000551.1, read as the reverse complement.
TTATCTCTGATATTGTTAATAGCTTCTTGTAAGTACCCCCTTCCAGTATTTACTTTATATAGGTCATCAGGTGACAAGGAATATGAAGAATTTACGTAATATTATCACGAACTAATAGTTCATATACACTGTATTCTACCATTGAAAGCAACATGGCATCATTTTACATAGGTTGACCAAATTCCACTAATATTTTCTATAATGACAGTATCATTTTCTCATGTGTAATTGTAAAAAGAATTCAAGATGTTATCAGGAGAAGGCAGTGGGAAAAAAGAATTATAGTAATAATACTGTACTGGCATCGGTTATTTCTTCGGCTGTTGTCAAAATATCATATACTTTGAGAACTCAAGTGTGGTCACCATGGCATAGTGGTAGCGCTCGTGACTCTGAGTTATCAGGTCAGGGGTTCGCAGCCCACCATGGTCAGAAGTACTAAGGGTATGCACTCTGGGTATTGATCACACTTGCCAAAACCAAAGTGTTTCGCAAGAAGACACCTTCCTAGCCCTTAGTAGAAAAGAGAGTTCATGACGTAAAACCGATCACTCACTTCATGAGTACTCCAACAGAAATGACAACTGTTGCTTAAGGAAAGAAGGCCTGGAAATGCTGCAGTTTCAAGCTCATTTAACATAAATTTCTTATTTTGTGGAATACTAATAAATTACAAATTATTGCAAGTGTTTTTTAGGGGTGTGTTCCCTCTATTTTTATTATCATATTTACAAGTACTTTTAGGCATTTTATTTTGGTATGGACCTGATCTGTAACCAGTTACATTTTTAACTAGATGACTTGCTTCTCATTGTGCCTTCATAAGCATAAGGAATTTAATTCTCTTATTAATTTTGTTTTATATTGTTGCTAAATATTAAGCTTGGTGTCAGGGATAAATTTTTTTGGTGTTGAATTGTATTCCATTGTGAAATTTTTATCACCCAAATAATCAAAATATAACAAATGTTAATTTTTTTATACAGGTCTCCTTATTGGATGCCATTTGGAATGCAGTACAAATCAAAAGGATGTAGTGCTCATCATCGTAATAATTAACTCTGCAGAAGATGTTTAATGCACATGTTGAATGCCATATGGACATGGCAGTGGAAGTTGAGTGCGGATCTGAATTTGTATTTTGTGTACAATATTACATGAAAATTTGGTACTATATATGGCTTGTTGGAGATTTTTGTTTGTTTTTCATTGTGTTACCTAACTTGCCTTGTATTTCAGGAAGCGACATAGTAAAACAGACCTCCAATATACGTTAATCCAGGATATCGGGATCTCAGAGGATGTATTAATTGCAGATGAGTACAGTATAGCCTCTGAATTTATCCTCTTTTAATTTTAGATTAAAATTTCTTCTGTAGTTTGTAAGGAAGTATTAAAAGGTTTTTCCTTATATTTCAAGAGATAGCAACACGCACCTTCCATTTGCAGTTGCACATAGATCATAGCCATCAAAATATGCATATGAAGGTGACTGATTTCAACACCTCATCATTCAAAGCCATCAGAAAGGCCTCGTCTCTTTTAATAGCACCATTATATCCTTGTAGTACAGCATATATTGGAAGTATTTATTGTCATACTTTAAGCCAATAGAATGCAGTTAATATTACATTCAGAAAAAGTAGTTCCTCTCTCAGCTTGAGTTCATTTCAGGTGGCTGGAAGGGCACCACATTGATCAGGTCATGTGAGCTCCTTAAACCCAAATCCATAAATATTTTCATGATGTTGTTGAAAGCATAAGTATTCTTTATTATTTGGTTTTTATTTAGTTGTTTCGCTACTAATCAAAACTTACAAGCTTTGTGCTTCAGTGCAGCATAATGTAATCATTACATGAATTCCACATGCCAGGTGTTCTGATGCATTGAATTTGAGAAGAGAAATTGCAATGTTATACATTGTCTAATTTGACGTAGTTTTCCGTAAGTGGTGACTGGTTTTCTCCAATGTAATATCTCTCTCTGAATTGTGTATTATGGTGTTACTTCACTTTTCAAAACTATAACTATTTATTCAGAAACATGTTTAGATGAAACTTTGTACTAATCAACACAGTGACAGATATATTTTGGAGAGAGTCAGATAGTTTTTAATGGTAAAGTTATTCAGAATATGCGCATTGATATAAAGAATTGATAAAATATTAAGATACTGTGTATGTTAAGTATCTTTCACTTATTAATTGAGACTTATAATGGTATGTTATTGCTTACGATATTACTGTTTTAACATATACTTAAGATCCTTGTGTAGGTCTTTTCCAATTCATTATATCATTATGTTTAAAATATTTGTTAGTTATACATATGGTACATCGTTATTTCAAAAGGAAGATAAGATATGGTGTTTGTTATTAGCCTTATATGTTAGTAATTACTCTGCACATTCGTTCATTGCAAAATGCTGTGCTCAGCAATATAATTGCTGTGGTGTAGAGACGTCCTTAGAAATAGCCATATATAATTTATATCTATGACTGTATAGTCAGTCATCCCTAGCACTAATGTTCAATCATTACAGCATCATTAATCAAAGATTCATGTCTTCAACCCAGTTTAATATTGGATTGATTATAAAATATATATTACTGATGTAAATAGCTTAACCATTGGAACAGGTAATGACATCCTTCCGTCCCCTCCTTTTTCATTAAAAATATCATAACTTCCTTTGAAATAATGTATATTGACATAATAAGCAACATGCAAATCTGTTTTGGGATGTTTTCTGTGAAAGGACATAAAAGCATGGGAGTATATTTTATCACATGGAGGTCAAGGGATTCTTTTTGGGGCTCCCTTTGCTAAGTTATATGGAACTGTGTAGAGTATTTATTTGATACTTTACTATTTAGTATGATGTTTAAGATGTTTTGATTATCGCCTTAGTTTATATCTTATGTTTCTAAGTGATAGCATTCATGAAATACCTATATATATGTTATTCTAGCTTATATGTGCTTTTATAACAACGTAAACACAGTTTATTTATAATTCATATTCAGCTTGGGTATTATATTTGAATATGAGGAAATTTTGATATGCATAACATGGATATACTCTCCAAGAATAGTGATCTTCATATGATTTTGTTTTCGTAAGCCATAATAGTTTTTGACATCTCAACAGGTTTTGTTGTAAGGCAATCTACACCCCTCTACAAAACCCTTCTGGAGAGTGTCAGCCATTATATTTTGCTTATCTTTGTTTTCTTTGTGTGTGTATTTAATGTAAATTCATTTGCATTTGGTATTTACAAAATGAAATGAGGGTGTTCAGTAATTCACAGCTCATGAAATCATGTTTGTAAACTTTGTTTTTGCCCAATACAGCTGCTGAATAATTTCTATTGCTCTTATAGAGGAAGTTTTTAGGATCAGATAATGCAAAGTAAGTTATTTTTTTTTGTCATAAATTTTAATCCTGATAAACTATATTCTCTTAATATTCTCGCAGTGAAAACAGTCAAACCTCAATATCTAATTTGTATTTTATAAATTATTGTCATATCTTATTTCACTTATTGCAGTTTCCTGGTGCTATAATATGCTACTATGACAATAGAGTAATTACTGAATATTTATATTATTATTATTATTATTATTATTATTATTATTATTATTATTATTATAATTATGTTATTGCTGCTGTTTTATTTTATTTAACTGTAATAAAGAGTTTAGAGTTAAAAAAATATAATAGCATACCGAATTAATTATTGCAACGCCTTTTGCTTAATTTTATGTGTAACTTGGATTATAAATTATTTTGATAAAATCAAGCACTTGGTGACTATTATGTGCAGAACTTATCTCAGATTTCAATCACTCTAAAGTAATCAAAACACCAATACAGTAATATAATTATTTATAAATTTCCTAATGTTTTGTTATTTTCAACTGTGTCATGAGTATTGAACACTCCTTTTTTCATTTTTGTATCATAATTTAATGTCACTCCGGTAGCAAATAATTAATCAGACAGTTGTCAGTCAGGCAGTTGACCGTTAGGCAGGTGTCCATCAGGCAGTTGATCGTCGGGTTAGTTGTCCGTTGGGTAGTTGACAGTCGGGCACCTCTCAGACAGGCAGTTATATTGATACCATTTCAAGTGTGGTGTGTATCTTCACCGATTTAATGGAATTCTGTGATTATATGTCTGATTCCTAATGGAAAGTGACCATCATTTCTTCCTGTAAGAATAAAAGTTTTGTATGCGTTTTTCTCAATTTAGTAATTTCTTTAGTTGATGTAAAAATCATCTTTGCATAATTTTTTGTTCCTGCAAACATCGGTGGAAAGTAACTATAACCCATATAACATCCTTTTGATGTTATATGAAAGGGATGTTTTTTACATTTTCCTCTTTCTGTTTATGTAAGTTTTTAATCCCATTAAGTTTCAACTAGGAGCTGGCACCATGCATTAGAGTATCCACATAAGAGATATATTTGCAATGATTTGAAGAAGGCGTTCCTAAAACAAAATGTATCAGTTAGAGAGAAATTATCTGTTTGGGCTGTATTCACACTGATTGCTACAGTTGGATAATTGGATGAATGATTTTTGCCAGAGATATGACCTTCATAATTCTGTATCAGGATGCTGTGACCTATGGTGATTACTTTGCAAAAATAATGGGTTAAAATTGACAAAAAAAGCCACATTCTCTTAGTATGATTGCTAGATGAGGCCTAAAAAGGCTGTTTGCAATGGTAACAACTTGGGCTGTTAATATAATGGCTGCAGGTTTGATCCTGGTCCTGGGTTGAATAAGTTTTTTAATTCGTTACCAGTTAAATTGGGCAATAAATTGGGGGCGTCAGTGATTTCCTATTGGTCTGCCTAATTGTTCAGCCATTGCATAGAGATCACTGGGTCCACATGATTGGAGAGGGGGCTTGGGCCTTAGCTATATAGTCGGATTCTGTCCTGTCTCTGCCAATCATTTGAGACCTTTATAATAGTGTTCAGAGCAAAGTAAAGTTGATTTTAGAAATTGTGAGGATTAGTCTTTTCAACTGTTTACTTCATATTGCAAGAATGTTCGTGACTATCCTTTCTGATTAACCCCTTTTAATGTGACCCTGTGTGGCCAATATGCAGTAGTGTCCTTAGAAGACTGATCAAACTCCTATTTTTCTTATGGTGGAAGGAGGGGTCCAAAATTAAACTGTATGTCAGAGTGAAAGTCTTCATTTAGGCATTTTTCTAAATTTTTATGGAAATTTTAATGTTAATATTGACGATACAAGAATATACCCCGATAGTTGCGGTTGGACTAAAAGACTTCTCAGTTATCCAGGCATATAAATGTTAAAATTGTTAAATACTGACAGAAGCATTCACCCTGACTGCTACTGCTGGACTCGGGATTCCTATATCACAATATATATAATGTTAAAATGTTAATACTGGCAAAATCATTCACTCTGGCTGCTACAGTTGACTTTGGGACTCCTCACTTCACTAGAGATATGAGATTTATCATTCATTTTAAGGATGCTATGACCCTTTGTGACCTTTCAGAGGGAAAATAAGAGGACTTAAAATTGACGTAAGAGTTAGAGAAAAAATTATTCTTTTTCATTGTATTATTTCAAGAAGAAATTTGAGAAGCTCGTTGAATAGTGTTTTGAATAATTCAAAATACTCAGAGAAACATCTCAAGACAATAGCAATTCCCAGTTCTTGATGTTATATGCACAGGATGTACCTTTCTCATTTCCCTCATTTTGTTTGTTTAGTTTTAATCCCTTAAAATTTGATTTTGTGTAAGTACTATATATAAGGATTCTTAAAAAGGATGATTATGGTCATATCTTGGCAATGGTGGAAGCGAGAGTTCCTTAGCAAACTTTAGCAGATAATAAAAGTCTTTATTTGAGCTTTATTCTTCGTTTTTCAGGAATCTTTAAATATATAAATATTGACATATTTCGCTCATTCACCTTGCATTCAGCTGTTGGATTCTGGAAATCCTTATATCAAATATGACCTTTATCATCTTTTATAAAGGTGCTTTTACCTATGGTGATCACCTAGCATATATATAGTAAGAGTTAAAACGATCTTAAGAGCTAAAGAAAGACGAAACAAACACTCTTTTAGTATGATATTTTGATGGAATGTTAGGAAGTTGCTCTCCTGAGCAACTAACCCGGTTAGTCTTTGGTAATCTGTAGTGTTCCACCAATGAATATTTGGGTCTTCATACACTAATCATGTGCAATTCTTGACCAAAGATGATTTTTGCACGACTATACAGAAGTATTGTAGTTTTAGGTATATGACACCAGGTTACTATATATCATCTACGCATTTATAAGCTCTTATCCCCTGGATATGAAAGATTTACATAAATACTCTGATCCCTCTCTTTGTGAGGGAATAAAGTATATGTCTATAGATTTAGTAGCTAAACTAAAAGCTTTTGAAATGTTTCGAGGCCTTATAGTAACCTGGCACTCCAGGTAAATTTGTAGTCTCTATGCACTTCATAGCTCTTGTCTTATATGTTGAGTCTTACTACAGACACACTATTCCTTACCTGTATGACAGGGAATAATAGATTATATATTTATGGCTGTAACGTGTATAGACAAGAGTTATAAGGCTCCAACGTGTAAAAGACAGGCGTTATGAAGTATGGTGAGACTAAGTACTTATCTGGCTCCCTAGATAGATATGTAGTCTATACACCTTTCATAACACTTGAGGGGGGTTTACACGGTCAAACGGTTCGTCGAACGCGGTTCGACAAACAAGTGTTTGAAGTGATGCTCGAACGTGTGAACGGGGTATTTGGTTGTCGAACGTGTTCGACAACCAAATACCCCGTTCACACGTTCGAACATCACTTCAAACACTTGTCTGTCGAACCGCGTTCGACGAACCGTTTGACCGTGTAAACCGCCCTTTAGTCTTTTCCATGTTGGAGAGCCTTACATACATACTTTTATCCCTCTCAGAGAGGTAATAATAAGAATACATATGTAAGATGCCAGGGTGTAAAAGACAAGAGCTCTGCAGTGTGTAGAGACTACTTATTTATCTGGAGAAGAAATTTATTTGAACCAGACACTCGTTTTGTTAAAAATAGAAAATAATATACTATCAAGTTTTATTTACCATCTTTATTACAAAATTATTTTTGTCCTGTGGTGATACCTCCTGAGTAGGCATGAGATAGAAGCAGCGAGGGAGTGACTGCTGCTGTATCCTCTCCCTCTAGGGAGTCGAACCTAGCACAGAGTAAGGAGACTGCATATGGTTCTTTCACCCAAAAATGGTTAATGAGTAAAGTACTAAGTACTAAAATATCATTCATGTCTTCAGAACTAAGTATATAAAGGCACTAAATCAGTTATAAAGCAAATATGAGCGACATAGTGATATATGTATGTGGAGCTGTACAAGTTCTATAAGAGGGATAAACTGATGTAAATAAGAAAACTATTTTTTATTAATAGTATGGATTTTATTGCAATTCTTAGACATGCATATGAAAGAGAAGGAACATCATAATGAAAAGTTCTTGTAAGCTGCATGGATGAAGTAAAAATTGGTCTTAGGAGCAGGTGGTAAAACACTTCCATTCCCCTGGAGGGATATAATACATGCATGTGTTTTATTGACTCCCAATGTTATACCCTGTGTCATTACCTGTATTCTATTTGAAATATCTTCAGAGGATGTCAATTATATGAGGCAAAATCTTCAGCGACTTGAAGAATTTCTAACAACATTTACATATAATAAGAGGTGCAGAAAACTCGTTTCACATAGCTCATTTTTTCCCTTTGTTGTACTAATACTGAAGTATATATTGACTAGGTTTAGTACAGTATATCACACCAAGTTATCTATTTCATTTTACATACAACAAAAGGAACGTGAACAAGACTAGCTTTTATTTCAGTCTTCTGAACCTCACAGTATGCATTGCATATGAACATGATATTCAAGAAATATTATATACAAATTATGAATTGTTACCAAATGTGCTGCCAAAGATAAGAGATATAAAGATTGAATTTAAAGAGGGAAAAATGGAGTAATAGAACAAGATATCTTTAATTAGAGATAGAAAATGCTATATATTAAACTATCATAATTTCTTTTGTATTAATACTTTCTTAAAAAAACAAACAAAAATCATTCCACTCAGCCAGTTATGTCCTTTCCCAATATGGGGGTAGTCATTGGAGGGCATCATGCACTTCCTACTCAAGAGGACGAATTTGATTCATCATCGTGGCTCTATGTTTTATTTTTAAATTTATTTTACATCCAATACATTTAATATAATTATGATACAAAAAGTTGAATACAGTGTAGCATATCCAAGATAAGCAAGACTTATTATACATGGTATGAATCAATATCATTCAGCAAGTATCAATACTTGCTCGAGTAACCCTACTAAAACATGTCTCACTGTGGAGCAGCAAATGTATGTCAAGCCCGTGTCAAAAGAGGATAACCAAGAACTCTCTTTACATAACTAAGAAGCAAATGCTGATTACTAGGAATCGTTGTTTTATTCAAACTTAACCTTTATAGGCCAAAGTCATCGTTTCAATGAGAATTAATTTACAAATGGCTTAACAATCCCCCAGAGGGCAGTACTGGTGATCAAATTTCATGTTCTTCCTCTCCTCTCATTACGAGGTTTTACAATATGCAAAAGTAGCTTGAGAATCCGAGGGTTGTACTTCGTAGGTAGAACAATCCTGACAGCTCAGATCTACATCCCCAAACCTTTAAACTGCCAAGTCGGACTAACGTCGCCTTCACACCCACAAACGCCGTTTGACTATGGAGTATGTAAACAGCCCGTGTTCTATATTAACTTTAACATATCATGAGATTAACAGCTGCAAATTTAACACCTTAAATCTTTATTGCTGTAATAAAGAAAACTCAGTTTTCCTTCCCCTTAATAACATATGTTACCATGTATAATCAGTTATATACTACCTGAACCATGGATATCACTAATACATAAGTATATGAATGAAGACAAACTGCAGCTTCCTGATACAATTGGCCGGCTTTCAAAAATGCAGCAAAACCCGACGTGACAAAATCTGCAACACCACACAACAGTTTAGAGACAAAACTCTATTTCAGTGCATACAGACTCTAAACCAATCTTTAAAAATGCAACAATGTATTCAAATATACTTGAGTAACAAGATAATCTTTTTAGAGACAGAATAGATACCTAATCTGGTATTATTGTTTTGTGATTTTCACTTCCAATAAATCCCTTCACAATCTCTTTGGTAATTAAAACTTCAAAATGATAATAAAGGATATTTTTGAGGATAAAGTTCCCATTACACAAAACAAATTATTTTTCTACCTGTTACCAAGGCAAGAGTTCCTTAAAAACTGTCAGTGCTAAAAGAATAAAAGTCCTGTCATGCAAATGTGGTCTATAAGGATGCTACCCATTCTTTTTCTGTAGTTGTCAAAGTATGTAAAGAAAACTACTTCATCAATACACAGAAGTTATCTGTACATCAATTATAAACAGTGTAAACAGATATTGTCTACAAACCAACTTGCCATGAATAAACAATGATTTGGTTTGGTTTCGGTTTTACGTCACGAACTCCCTTTTCAACTAAGGGCTAGGACAGTTGCCTTCTTGCGAAGGACTTATTTTGGCAGATGTAATTGTTACCCTGAGTGTATGCCCTTACTAACCTCAGTCCATGACGGGGCGCGAACCCTCGACCTGACGCCTCAGAGTCGCGGACGCTACCATTTTGCCACGGAGACTACTATTAGTAGTCTATTAATTATAGAATATAGGAGAATAATTCTATTGATTAATAGACAAAGTCAGTACAGTAATCCGTTGCTCTATTGCGATAGACCTCTTGCGAATTCACTGTATCGCAATTTTTTTTTGGGGGGGGGGATTTTTTTTTTTATTTTTTATTTTTTAAAGATTATTGTGACACCAGGATGGGCCAAAAAATGATAAAATAAAACAGCCTTTATCAGGCTGTAAAGAGAAACAGAGATGGAGAGTGTAATGAAACCTGTCAGATGTGAAGGGATTATAAAAGATGTGTAATGAATATCCAGCTCTCTGCCGAGTTTTAATATACCTCTGCATTACTTTCATGATGTCTATTCCAATAATTCTCCTTAGATCTTATTATTATTATTATTATTATTTGCAACAATAATTTTCCTTTGATGATGATTGTGGAGATTATTTTCCATCATCATTATTATTATCATTAAGGGTTCATCATTGTTTGTACATCTGTTGGTTTATTTACTTTAATAACTGTGTACAGAGAATCAAGAAGTTAGAGGACATGGTTATAAGCCTTGATGATAAAATTCGGAATATGGATGGAGAAATGAAAGAGAATGAAACACTCTGAGAACAAATAAGATCTTTGGAGGAAGCAAATAAAGCACAAGGGCAGGAGAGAAAGGAACTAGAAAAAAGAATAAAGAAGCTGGAAGGGGAAAAGAGTCAACTAGAATCTAGAATTTCTAAACAAGAAGATAAAAACAAACAGCTGAATGACAACCTAAAGGAATTAGATGTTAGTTCACTGCTCTCTTCTGAGAGAGACGAGATTGCTGCTTGGAATGTTCAGATTAAGGAAAACATTGAACAGTTCAGAAAAGAGTTCCAGGAGCTGAATATGGAAAATGATGCCATGAAAACGTCCTTTGCTGACGCACTAAAGGGGAATGTGGCAGTAAAAGAGGCTGTAAAGGTGGTGGCACTGGAAAACATACAAACAGTTGACTATAAAGAGACAGTAATCGAAAAAATGAAAGACGTTGTGATGGAAAGGGCAAACCCACTCATCAGACAGGCACTTGATAAGGAGAAGACAGTGGTAATCTCAGGCATAAGTGAATCCCAGGAGCCAACATGGCAGGGGAGACTTGAAGAAAATAAAGGTAGCGTTGTAGACCTGATAAGAAAGCTTGGAGTAGTATGTGGTCCTGAGGATATTGTAAACATACACCAACTAGGTAAATATTCGAGGGAAGGAAAGCCGAGACCAACAAAAGTAACCTTTGAGAGAGGGGAAACATGTAGGGAAATATTGTTGAGAAAAAAAAGTCTAAAAGACCTTCAAGAATGCAAAGAAGTGTTTATTAGACGATACAGAACACAGGAAGAGATGGGAAAGATAAAAAAATTGTTGCAAGAGGCAAGAAGGTTAAATGATGAAAGAAATGAAGAAGAGAAGAAAAATTTTCGTTACAGAATACTTCCAGACAAAGGGGAGATAAAGAAGATAATGACAGAAGATCAGGGGATGGGGCCTCATTAAGATTGTTATACACAAGTGCTGATGGATTAGCTGGTAAGGCAGTAGAATTAAAAGATAGGATTCACAACAGTAAGGCAGATATAGTAGCAATTACAGAGACTAAGTTGAGTGAGGACATAAACAGTGTCACAGTTTTTCCTAAGGGTTTCAGAATACTAAGGGTCGAAAGATCTGAGAGGACTGGTGGAGGGATAGCACTGCTCATAAGTGAGAGGATTCAAGTTGAAGAAATAAACTTGGCTATAGAAAGTGAGTTCAGGGAATTTCTTGTTACTCGCATAAATACTAGGTCAGAGAGCATTATAATAACTGTTGTATACAACCCACCAAGGAACCAAAATAGGCTTGAAATTTATGAGGAAAGTCATATAGGTACGATTGAAGTCAAACTCAGTTGTTAACATGGCACGGGAGAAAAAATGTAGGATTTTGATTATGGGAGACTTTAATCATAAAGAGATAGATTGGATAAATCTTGACCCACACAGTGGTGAGGACTCATTTGGGGCAAGATTCCTAGATTGCGTACAAGGGAATTTCCTACACCAACATGTAATGGAACCAACAAGAGCCAGGGGTGGGGATGAGCCATCACTACTTGATCTAGTGTTCACAGATAATGTGTTGGATATTGAAAATATTGAGTATGAACCACCAATTGGAAAGAGTGACCACTGTGTGTTGTTGATGGAGTATATCATTGAAGACATTCTTCCTGAGAGTAGAGGCACTGAGGACATGAGGAGGAACTATCCGAAAGGAGATTACATCAAAATGAATGAGCTTTTTGCAGTTATTGACTGGAGAACCTTATTTTACAACAAATCTGTACAAGAAATGTATGACATCTTTTGTGAGAAATATGGGAAGATAGTAGATTGCTGCATACCTGTCACCAAAGTAGGTGTAATTCATGCCAGAGAGAAATGGTTCGATAATGGGTGTAAAAGAGCTAAGGAGTGGAGAGACAAATGCTGGAAAAGGTATAGGAGGAGAAAAAACATAAATGCCTGGCAAACCTACAAAAGAGCAAGAAATGACTACCTAAGTAAAAGGAGAGAGGCAGAGAGAGATTATGAGAGGGACATCACCAGGAAGGCTAAAGAAAATCCCAAGCTTTTCCACAGCTTTATCAGAGGAAAACTGAAGGTAAAAGAACAGGTTTTAAGGCTAAAGAGAGCGGATGGAAGCATCACTGAGACGGACGAAGAGATCTGCAAAGAATTGAACAAGGAGTTTCAGTCAGTATTTACAGTAGAAAATACCCCACCCCCTCAGATTGCAGTGATAGAAGCTCAAGGGCCGGTATTAGAGAACATCAACCTTACAGCCACAGAGGTATGCAAAGCGCTGATGGATTTAGATGTTCATAAAGCTACAGGTCCTGATGACATATCCCCTCATGTGCTTAAAAAATGCGCAAACACAATATCAGTGGCACTAAGTATCATATTTAAGGAGTCACTGGAGTCGGGGGAGATTCCAAGATGCTGGAAACAAGCAAATGTGATACCTATCTTCAAAAAGGGAAGGAGGGATACGGCTCTGAACTATAGACCAGTTTCCTTGACCAGCATAGTTTGCAAACTTATGGAGAAACTACTAAGGAAACATATCTCTCTTCACTTGGAATCCTTCAACTTTTTGTCAGTGAGGCAACATGGCTTCAGAGAAGGAAGATCAACAGTAACAAACTTATTAGAATTTTATGATGAGGTAAGCCAAATCTTACAGGAAAGAGAGGGCTGGGCAGATTGCATATTCCTAGACTTCCAGAAAGCGTTTGACACTGTTCCACATGGGAGACTTATTAGGAAGCTGCAATCAATGGCTAGAATAGGTGGAAATGTCTTGGAATTGATAAAAACTTACTTAGAAGGAAGGGAACAGAGGGTTAGAGTAAGACACTCAGTGTCTGAATGGAGAAGAGTTAGTAGTGGAGTTCCACAGGGTTCAGTTTTAGGGCCACTTTTGTTCCTTGTATATGTAAATGACCTACCAGAGTGTGTAAATTCATTCATGAATATGTTTGCAGATGATGCAAAGATTGTGAAGAAAGTAAAAAACGACAACAATGGTAGAGAACTTCAGGAGGATCTAAATAATCTGCATGAGTGGTCAGAAAAGTGGCTAATGAAATTCAATACCTCAAAATGTAAGGTAATGAGAATGGGTACAAGTGCAAGAAGGCCCAAGCTTGACTACTCGGTGGCTGGAGTACAACTTCAAGAGACAGAAAATGAGAGAGATCTAGGAGTAAACATACTGGCAGATTTGTCTCCAGAAATACATATAAATGGCGTAGTAAGGGCAGCATATGCATTCTTATCAAATGTAAGGGTAGCCTTCAGGCACATGGACAAGGAAATGTTCAGAAATATTTATGTAACCTATGTGAGGCCAAAACTCGAATATGCAGCCCCCTTTTGGAATCCGCACTTGAAAAAGCACATAGCTAAGCTTGAAAAAGTTCAAAGACATGCCACGAAACTGGTGCCAGAAATACGCAATCTCGGTTATGATGAGAGGCTGAGGGAATTAGACTTGCCATCACTCGAAGGTAGAAGAGTAAGGGGGGATATGGTGACAGTCTTTAAATTCCTTCATGGTTATGATAGAGTGGATAGGGATCGATATTTCGATATGGCTGGCTCTAGAACTAGAGGTCATAGTTTGAAGCTTCGTAAGAAAACATGTTTGCAGGATGTAAGGAAATACTTTTTCAGTGTAAGAGTAGTTGATAATTGGAATTCGCTAAGCGAGGAGGTAGTTAATGCTATCTCAATCCATAGTTTTAAGGACAGGTACGATAAGTATCACTAAGTCTAAAAATGGAACCGATCAGGAGACGGGAAGATACGAGCTTTGGGCTCTTTCCCGTAAACACAATTAGGTAATCACAGTGCCCCTCTCTAGTTGGCTGGGACAAAGAGAGTGGGGGGTTGGGTAGAATAGAATGTTGGAGAGAGAGAGACACATCTTTAATTAATTCTTGTTCATTCAACCAAAACTACATTATTTATTGTAAAAATAATTGTTTATTTACAAATTCGTAATAATAATGATATTAATTATAATAATAATAATAATAATAATCTCCACAATCATCCTCAAAGGAAAATTATTGTTAAAAATAATAATAATAATAATAATAGGATCTAAGGAGAATTTTTGGAATAGACATCATGGGAGTAATGCAGAGGTATATTAAAACCCAGCAGAGCTGGATATTCATTACACATCTTTTATAATCCCTTCACATCTGACAGGTCATTATACTCTCCATCTGTTTCTCTTTACAGCCTGATAAAGGCTGTGTTATTTTATCATTTTTTGGTCCATCTTGCTGTGTGTGTGTGTGTGGAAAAAAAAAAAAAAATTAGGTGTTCCTACTTTGCGAAAATTCACCTATAGCGACAGGTCCCGGAACCTAACCTTGCGATAAACGAGGCGTCACTGTATATCCATAATATACATTAGTTCTTAAAAAAGTACACATTACAGAAAATGATGACATTGAAAGATTGCCCAAACACTTCAAGCCTGCGTAACATTAGACATATAGACGCGAAACAAAAAAAGTAAGTATAGGTAACAGGAGAGGACGATCGACACCATAAGGAAGACTGCTGCAAGTCCCTGCTTACAATACAATTAGAGTAAAGACACAAGAAGCACGATAAAACATTTGGAAAAGATTAAACGATAGAAATAAATTGAAGCCGAGTCTCGTATGTTCAATACAGGCAGACATGAAAGGAAAAGTTCAAATGATTAAAAACATGAATGACAACTGTGTGTATCAATACTACAGATTAAGAAGCGACAAGAATTTCAACACAAAATGACAAATAAAAATGAGTGATAAACATAAACGAAGCTTCATATCGCTGTCTAGTAATAATGGTCGAAGCTGACAAATTTGACAATTTTTTGGTATGCCAATAATGCCAAGGAATCTCAATAGAGACTTCTATATACTTCTCTCTTTTCCTATGCTGTGACAAGAAGAGCCTGGCACTGTTAGTATAGAAACTTAGAAGGGAAAAAAAACAGTAGTTGTCAAGAATATACAATCCTTACCAACATATTATCTGAGGAACATGACTTTGCAATCGAAGGAAGAAGCCAGACACATAGAGGTTTCCAAATTAGGTGTGTAATGTCTGAAATGTGAATACAGGGCATGATTTGTCCTATAAATCCTCAGTTACTTGTGGACTACAGGGCATAATAGCATTTCATTTTCAATTCTTGAATATACAGTATTGTGTGTTGGAGTGCTGTAAGAAAAGGCTAAAAAGTAATCCCTAATAAAAGTTTAGAGCATGACTCCGCTTTAAAACCTGAGTGTTTAACTAAGCTTAAAGAGGAAGAAGCAAACTGCAATTAAACGAATATATAAAATAAGTCATCCATGGAAATAAGGTCTTGAAGAAGACTCTTCTCTACTTGTATTAGTTTTGCAGTTGTCTATACTATACTGCATATTCAAACTAAAAAGTATGCAATCTGCTGACTAGCTGTAACCCATTTAGAATGAATGCATATGCAAAACGCATATATGAAAATACCAGATGAGATACAAAGAGATTTCTACGTCCAATTGGTATACACGAATTACAAGTACCATTCCTGACAAGCTGAGACATCATTCAATTGTTGACAATAAAGTAAATTAAAAGACCTGAAGTGGCAGCTTTTGCATTGTGGGTCTACCCTCGGAAGAGGACACAAAGACACTCACAAGAGGAAACCAAGAGGCAAAAAGAGTCCAAACTTCTACAACCAACCCGTGCAAGGTTGTTTGGCTAGGCAGTCTAGGAAACGACTGCAACAACAATGTAATGAAAATCCAATACTGCTTGAGTTGGGACACAAGTCACTGGCTACTTATATCTTAAAGAAAAAGACATAAAAGTTTTTTAAAAGTTGTCTTTTGTCACAGAGAGGCATCAAGGATTACCAGAGTGAATTATAGCATATGCAGTGAAAGGTGGCTTTGCTACAACAGACTTGCACGAGCTCCTTATTTTACGGTTACTATTTGGTGAGCTGTACACACTTAAAAACGAAAATAAGAGCACTGATAGAGCCCGTCTGGAAAAAAAAAATCCTATAAAAATTTGAGAGCCATGTCTAGTCAGAAAGGCACTATAAAAGATCATAAAGTAGTGCTCGAAGCTATACATGGTCAAAGCTATATATAGCAATTTATTATAAATAAAATTTTCCAAAAAGTACCGGCACACTAGTACTGAAAAGGTAGTAAGAACATTCCAGCACCAGTGTTGCGTACGAGTAAAAACTTTAATTACTTAATGAAATCAGAAAGAAAATATTTAAAACTTCATTTTATGTCTACTCACAGAACACCAGCACCAAGAGAACTATAACATATTCAACTAAACCTGGATTGAATAGAATATATCCATCTGCTTTCTATATTTAATATAATTATTTTGTGATATGAGCACATATAAAAACAGCACTAATGGACACCGTGCATAAGAAATATGAAAAAATATACCCTTGAAAACTATCTCGTCAGAGAAGGGCACTGTTAGAGTCTACCAAGCAGAATGCAAAATATTAAAGAACTTGCTGAACTTTTATGTGATCAAAAATTCCATGACACTAAGCCACAAAATATCATTAAAAAAATACAAGCGCATTGCTACTGAAGAGGAGTCCCGTATTTCAACAATCAATTAAGTAAAATAATTGTACTGTCACTGATACATATATTTTTAATTACCACATGAAAATGATATACAACATTACAGCAGTGACTCAGGCTATATGAGTCACTGCTTAGATTGTATTTCTTAATCCCAACTATGAGAAAGACGAATGCATGCTGAAACAAACCTACTCCTAACTTGAAAAATGGTATATATAAAAGCGGACAACAGAATAGATACAAAAACATCCTAAACACTGACATCATGATAAGTGAATTTGACACAAACAATTGCAAAATCAATCCTAGAAGTAGGAAACATGGCAAATCATCTTAAGCAAAGGAACCGCAACGTTTGATCCTAATGGATGCTAAAAATTAGAGGATAAGACAAGACAGAGAAAGAGACAGCAACATTTAAGGCCTGTTTTGCCATCTGATACTTCCTGTCCTGAATGTGGAAGAGCTTTTCCAGCCAGAATTGGACTCATAACCCACCGTAAGATCCAGAGATAACAGAGCAAAGACCATAATCCTCGACTTCAGGGAATCGCATTGATTAAAGCTTCGTACTACTCCTAGCTTTTTTTTTCACTAAATGAGGTATTAAAAAGGACTAAGGACCTTGACAAAGTTCCACACGATTCAGAAACAATATAAAAAATCAATGGTGTGTTCAAATAGGCTGCCGACTTAGCAGGGCTTGACATATGAGACACAGCAATGCCTGCTCTCATTTTCTCAGATTAAGTTGAAGGAAAGCTATACAAACAACAAGAGGGAAAAGCTTATATCGACTGAGTGCAAGAGAATGGGATTTTCATGGTTCCAATATCATCAAAACCTGACAAAAATACCACGTAAATACTATGTAAATAATGTCCAAGTATTTCCACATGCAAAAGATTGACGGAAAGAAAGGTGAATTTTTCACATTTTCTTCCTTCATGGTGACTAAACTTAATGAAAAACCAGAACCAAAGGAAACAAACACATACAGTTAAAACAAAGACAGAAATAGAACCAAAGTTCAAAATAGAAACACCTAAGTAAAGAGCAATATAAAAATACACAGATAAATTAATGTCTTCAGTAATGCCAAAAAATACGTATTCTCTAAGATTTTCAAAAACATATACTCAGCTGTCGGCTTGGACATAACACCAAAATTATAACTGATTATACACTGTAATGAAATACAGACTAATAACAGAATAATTATTACTTTAAAGAACTGTTTAGCCCCTGAAAGACTATATTTCATTAACAGTTGAAAGTCGTAAGGAATTAGAAAAAACTCTAATACAATTACATTTGCGGCTATAGTACTCATCTGTAAAAAGTAGACAATGTAGGCTCTTGGGAAAAAAAAAAAAAAAAAAAAAAAAACACACACACACACTAAGGCGTGATTTTACTCCAAATTAGTCAGGTCACCGTTTTCTCTCCCATCGTAGCATAAAAAAACCCAAGGAGTCTGAGTACAAAACACAAAAGCTTAAGCACCATACCGGTCTCCCCCTGGAGAACTCTTGAGTCAAATATAAAATAATTGACATAAAACTCTCTCAGAACCATAAAAGGTGGTAGTAAAATGTGATTAAGTCAATGACTCTTAATAATCAATTCACTGCAACAAAATTTTCCGATGTGTAGATTATACTAGACCCTCTGAGTAAGATATAATACGTTGGGTAACTCATGATTTGAAATGCAAAGAATAATACCTTAAATTTTAGATGTAAATCAAATTACAAAAATGTAACAAATAAAATTGGATTTGCTGCATTTACAACTTCAAATATCAAAGAAAAAAATAGACAACAATCCTTACCAGGAATCAGATAGTCTTAATATAGCACAAAATGAGAGAAGAGAAGTGTGTGCAACAAGAGGAAACAAAACATATTTATAAACAACATTTCACAAATATTGCTCAAATGTCAAAAAAAATAACATAAGCTACTATCTCTAATTAAAGATATCTTGTTCTATTACTTCATTTTTCCCTCTTTAAATTCAATCTTTATTTCTCTTATCTTTGGCAGCACATTTGGTAACAATTCATAATTTGTATATATTTCTTGAATATCATGTTCATATGCAATGCATACTGTGAGGTTCAGAAGACTGAAATAAAAGCTATTCTTGTTCACGTTCCTTTTGTTGCATATAAAATGAAATATATAACTTGGTGTGATATACTGTACTAAACCTAGTCAATATATACTTCAGTATTAGTACAACAAAGGGAAAAAATTTGCTATGTGAAACGAGTTTTCTGTACCTCTTATTACATGTGAATGTTGTTAGAAATTCTTCAAGTTGCTTAAGATTTTTCCTCATATAACTGGAATCCCCAGAAGATATTTAATATAGAATACAGGTAATGACGCAGGGTATAGCATTGGGAGTCAATAAAACATATGCATGTATTACATCACTCCAGGGGAATGGAAGTGTTTTACCACCTGCCCCTCAGACCAATTTTTACTTCATCCATGCAGCTTACAAAAACTTTTTTTTTATGATGTTCCTTCTCTTTTATTTCCATGTCTAAGACTTGCAATAAAATTCATATTATTAATAAAAAAAAATTTCTTATTTACATCAGTTTGTTATCCCCCTTATAGAACTTGTAGAGCTCTACATACATATTTCACTGTCATTCATATTTGCTTTATAAATGATTTAGTGCCTTTATATACTTAGTTCTGAAGACATGAATGATATTTTAGTACTTAGTACTTTACTCATTAACCATTTTTGGGTGAAAAAAAGGACCATGCGCAGTCTCCTTACTCTGTGCTAGGTTCGACTCCCTAGGGGGAGAGGCTACAGCAGCAGTCACTCCCTGGCTGCTTCCCATCTCACGCCTACTCAGGAGGCATGCCCCACAGGATCACATATCTTTCCTTTGTTAGTAGTCATCTAACTTCTTCTGTTATAGTTTGCAATACAATTAAACACTTAGTGACATTAACTTATGATAAAAGAATGAAAAGAAGTGTTCATTAATCATGACACAATAACTAAAAGTAATAGATTCGTAAATTAATAATGAATGATATTTAGAGTGTTTTACGTAATTATAGCGATTGCAATTTGAGATAATTTATTGATCTAATGGTTACTTAATTGCTTGAATATATCAAAAGACTTATCATCCAAGTTATATAATAAAATTTAGTCAAAAAAATGCTGGAATAAAATGGTCTGTATGCTATTATTGTTTTTAACTCTGAATTCTTCACATCGTTAAATAAAATGAAACAACAGCAAGTAAAATAATCATAATTTCATAAATATCCATTATTAATATATTGTCAACGTACCATATTATTGAGAAAAAAAAAACTGCATTAAATGAAAGAAGATATTAAACTAATTTATAAAATACATATTAGACATTACAAGTTGGACTGGTTTCATTGCAAGAATCTTCAATGAATTTAGTTTTCTGGATTGGATAACTGCGAAAGAATAGGGGGGATATTGGTGATGACGTTGAGTGAAGTCTCTTAGCCCTACTCAGGGTGCTATCACTAAAGAGGGGGGGAATAGGAAGGGAAGGAATGGGGGGAAACCGGAATTCAGAGTTATGAAGCAATGACAAATGAAGTTGCACAATATGAGCCTAAAAGGTATTTCTGTAAGAGCGATAATAGCAATCCAGCAGCTGTACTGTGAAAACATAAACCTATAAAGACATAATTTCATGAGCTGTGCATGAATGAACACTCCATTTCATTTTGTGAATATCAAAATACATAATTTTTTCATAATAAATACATACACACATAAAGAACACAAGATAAGCAAAACATAATATCCGACACTCTCCAAAATAGCTTTGTAGAGAGGCGTTGACTGACTTACAACACAACCTACTTAGACGTCAAAAATTACCAGAATTTCAGAAAACAAAATAATATGAAGATCACTCTTCTTGGAGAGTTTATTTATGTTCTGCTTATTTACATTTCCTCAAATTCAAATGTAATATCTAAGTCGAATATGAATTATGCATAAACTATTTTCATCTTCTATTTCTATGAAAGCACTATAATCATGTGTTCACTAAGAACAATTAAAATACAGTATATACTAAGGGTATAGCCGAAACATAATAAATACCACATTGAATATAAGTTATGAGCAAATTCTCCATAAAAAGCTCCATAAATTAGCAAAGTTAGATTCAAAGGGTATTCCTTGATCCTCAAGGGATGAAAAATACGCCCATGTTTTCTTGCGCATTCATAGAAAATATCTCAAAAACAAAACTTAAAATGTTGTTTATATTTCAGTTTGTATTATTCCAACAGGAAGATATGATGATATATTAAGCAATAGGAGAAGCTGGAACAGGAATGAATTAATCACCTGTTCCACTATGGCTGGATGCCCTTACTATCGCCCTGCTATGGGATCGAACGCAGGTCCATCGACTCCAGATTTGAGCATTCTACCGCCATGATACAGCGGTTTCCACCATAATACAATACAGAGACAGATATCACACTGGAGAGAACCAGTCACCACAAATACAAAACAGTGTCATAATTCACATAATTTATAACACGTCAATTCCTCTTCTCAAATTCAACACATCAAAACATTTGACAAATCGATTCAAGTAACTATTGTATTCTGCATTGAAGCACAAAGTTTGCAAAATGTGACTTGCAATTAAACCACTAAAATCAAATACTAAAGAACAATTTCACCACTATCATTAATATATTTATAGATTTGAATTTGAGAAGCTCACATGACCTGATTAATGTGGTGCCCTTGCAGCCACCTGAAATGACATCTACCTGAGAGAGGAACTCATTTTTCTGGAAGTAACATTAATCGTCTGAAAATATTAACCTTTTTCTATTGGCTTAAATTATGGTAACAAATACTTCCAATATATGCTGTACTACAATAATATAACAATGCTATTAAAAGAGATGAGTCATTTCAAATAGCTTTGAGGCACAGTATGATCAGATATGTTATACTCCAGCATACTTTTTGGTGATGTGTTGACTGCAGACCCCATTACATGCATATCTTGATGGTTATGAGTCGTGTATACCTGCAAATGGAAGGTGTGTTTTATTTCTCGAAATAGATGATAAAACTCTGATAAATATTTTCTTACATGCTACAGAATATATTTCAGTCTATATATGAAAAAAATTTAATTTCAGAAGCCTATATAGTACTATACTCATCTGCAACTGTTATATCCTCTGAGATC
>JAXCGZ010000551.1:0-7500 GCA_037179515.1 Halocaridina rubra | reverse complement strand
AGAGAGAGAGAGAGAGAGAGAGAGAGAGAGAGAGAGAGAGAGAGAGAGAGAGAGAGAGAGAGAGAGAGAGAGAGAGAGAGAGAGAGAGAGAGAGAGAGAGAGAGAGAGAGAGAGAGAGAGAGAGAGAGAGAGAGAGAGAGAGAGAGAGAGAGAGAGAGAGAGAGAGAGAGAGAGAGAGAGAGAGAGAATCTTTAATTAACTCTTGTTCATTCAACCAAAACTACATTATTTATTGCAAAAATAATTGCTTAATTACAAATTCGTAATAATAATGATATTAATAATAATAATAATAATAATAATAATAATAATAATAATAATAATAATAATCTCCACAATCATCATCAAAGGAAAATTATTGTTAAAAATAAAAATAATAATAATAAGATCTAGGGAGAATTTTTGGAATAGACATCATGAGAGTAATGCAGAGGTATATTAATACCCAGCAGAGAGCTGGATATTCATTACACATCTTTTATAATCCCCTCACATCTGACAGGTCATTACACTCTCCATCTGTTTCTCTTTACAGCCTGATAAAGGCTGTTGTATTTTATAATTTTTTGGTCCATCCTGGTGTCACAATATATATTAAAAAAAAAAAAAAAAAAAAAAAAAAAAAAAAAAAAAAAATATATATATATATATATATATATATATATATATATATATATATATATATATATATATATATATATATATATATATATATATATATAATAATATATATATATATATATATATATATATATATATATATATATATATATATATATATATATATATATATATATATATATATATATATATATATATATATATATATATATATATATATATATATATATATATATATATATATATATATATATATATATATATATATATATAATAATAATAATAATAATAATAATATAATAATAATAATTAGGGGGGGATTATTCGCAAATTCCGAGTTTTTTACTATTATTTTTGGGGGGCGTTATTGCAAATTCGCATATAAAAAATCGCGTATAAAAGGAACAAGGTGTGTGTGTGTATATATATATATATATATATATATATATATATATATATATATATATATATATATATATATATATATATATATATATATATATATATATATATATATATATATATATATATATATATATATATATATATATATATATATATATAATGATGATGATGATCTTTTCTTATCGTAATTCTCTTTGTACTCGTGGAAGAAGTGTAAAAAAAAAAAAAAAAAAAAAGGATTTTTTTTTTTTTTTTTAAGGTGTTCCTACTTCGCGGAACTTCACCTATCGCGGCCGGTCCCGAAACGAACCCCCGCGATAAACGAGGGATTACTATAACTTCTTTTACTATTTACAATGATGTCATATCCTGCTGAAGGCAGCTTCATCATCTGTACATGCTCATCCTTGACTGTTCAGTGGGGAGAGAGAAAAATTCAGGGAGGTTAGGCTTGCCAGGTATTAGTTTTCCTGTACAGTATTTTGTTTTCCTATCCCTTTTACTTAACTTACAAAATGTACGGTATAAGGACGATAAGTTATCTGCCCCCAACCACAGAGAACAGCCTTTTTAGTTAGTTTTTATAACGAGCAAGGAAGACAAGAACACCAATTTCGTTTTTCTCACAACACCGCAAAAACTGCACTAAGTCACCTTCTGTGACACGTAAGGAATATTGCACGAGGGATTCTCTCTTCCCCCATCACTACACACTATATTTATCAGTTTAGTATACAGTATACTTCATCTTAAAAAAGTAAAATCTACTGCTTATAAACTCATTACTGAACAGTACTGTAAAACAAATTATTTCATCATAAAATTTAAACGGAATCTGATTCGATATGGATCACACTTTAAATAGCCTCCCTGGGGCACTCCAGGTAATTTACCTAAATTCCTATTCAGTGCTGTACTTCCATCTCCTAAGTACAAACTGCCATAACGTTTACTCCCCAAAATATTAGAACTTTCAATCACCTACAGTACAATATCATCTAATTTTGTCTCCAAGTTACTCTACCCACCATCTGTAACATATCTACAGTAATTACCTCAAGATCACTTAATTATCATCTCAATTGTATCTAATTACCTCAAGGTCACTTAATTTTGCCTCCAAGTGACTCAACCCACCATCTCTATTATATCTAATTCACCCAAGTTTTTCCACATGAACTCATATTAAAATCCTCCTCCCAGTTACACTATCACTTCCTTCCACCAACTTTGCCAGTGAATAGCAGCTTGTTGATTCCCAGACACCCATCTCCCTCTTCGGCCCAAGACTCTCTTCTCTATTTTTCACTTATTGATCCATTCGCATATACTGTATTACTAAATAGGAAAGGTGACATAACATACCTCATAACCATTACGAACTTCATGATCTACTCCTTCACATGTCTTATTATCCTTGCAAAGACTTCTTATTCCCTCTACACATATTTCAAGCAAATATGTACAATCCACAGGAGTTGCCACATTAGTGTCCTTTACATCCTGTCACATGCTTTTTTTGTTTTTAAGTCTATAATGAGCAGTATTTCTCTCCACAAAGTTCATGTACATATTATTCAATATGTCAGCACTGAATATACAGTAATGACAAAGTTTGGTTATGCAAAAAAATACCTGAATATATTGAAATGCTACAAAGAATAGCATAAACTTTAAAAAATATTCTCATTAATGAAATAAAATTAGCTTGTCAGAGACGAGTAAAGATGTTTCCCAGCTTACGAACGGGTTACTTTCTGAACAGCAGTTCGTATCCTGAATTGTTCACAAGTTGATATCTTGTGTACAAACATTCCTACATTATGTACGTAATATAATTAGCTGTGTTTGAGCATAATACATTTGTTTTCTTATCCTAGAGACACATGATGCAAGACTGCATGTTTCTTGAACATTGGAACCATCCATAACTTACTGCATAGCTAATAATAGTGGGTTGTATAAGCACTGCAGTTTTCACTTGTTCAAAAGTCGAGGAGTGTCTGTAATTGCTTTTTGTCACCAATATCATTAATACTCACCGGCATACAAAGCTTTAAGACAAAACGCATTTAGGAGCCAATTATATCATTCATAAGTTTCAGACTACAATCTATATAAGCTAGTTTCTTTCTGTTCATGGTAACATTTAATAAACTCAATATAATAAACAAATACAAACTAAACAGGCATGAGTATTCAATTTTCCATACTTTCTTACATAAAAAGACTTGCAATCAGTAAGTCCTTGTTGGGAGGAAGTAACTAAATCATCATCGAGATTAGTTGAGAATTAGATTAGTCAGAGAACTTAGTTGAGAATTAGATTAGTCAGAGAACTTCTCAATATTGTAGTATGGTTATTTACAGTTAAAAGCATTGACATTGCAACTGCCTATATTTATAGTCACAATAACTTTTCTCACTTAGTAGTGCTCATATTAGAAAAAATATTCTTTCATACCGTACATTCCTTACTGGGTCAGAAATAAAAACTCACATTTTATGGATTATTTATGCTGTGCAATTTCTGGGTACAGACACTCCCCTACTTACGAATAACCAATTTAAGAATATTCGCAGATACAAAGAAAAAACTACCCAGTATCTACCTATGTATTGATGGATGTACTACTGTACTATACTGTATTATTATCATTACTGTATTGACTTTCATTAATACAATATACTTTATGTTTTATGTTGTAGTTAAGTGTCTTTAGCATGAGTACTGTACAGTACTGCATATGTATGTACTGTAGAGTACAGTATACTTCTTTTTACCTAACAATTCTACTTATGAATAGACTTCTGTAACCTAACTCCTTCGTAAATAGGGAAGTATCTATACCTTCGATAATCAACGAAAAATAATTGTTCAGAGTTATCAATCACACATGACAGCGGGAAAATTGTTACAGCAAGCAAATCTCTTCAAAGATCAACATGAAACTTTACTGACCTATTATAAGAATATCCTCAAACTGTACAAAGAACTCTTGCAATAACATATCTGAATAAAATGAGACCAGATAGATCATCAGACAATTGTTGACTGTTGTTCCCCGTCCAAATAACCCTGAGTCCCTAGGGATGCCCACTGCCGATCCTGGGCTTTTCCACAGTGTTGGTGGCGTGTGTAGTTGCGTGCAGTGCAGTTTCCCGTAATATGTTTTCCTCCATCCAGACAATTTTAAGATGGTAATGAATAAGACGGTTTAATTTTTTTGTATTATGATTAATCAATCCCCTAACATGGGCGATGTTACTTATGGCCAGGAGAGGAACTCTTTAATTTACGTCAATTTACATATGTACTGGCAAGAGACAGATGGTGATGTGTCTTATGGTATACTGTACATGAAAATTGAAGATATTATTCAAGTTTTTATCTCAGAAAAACTTTCTAATTACCTTAGCAGAGCTGTACAAGTAGATGGTCATGATTAGTAATTCTGTTATAGTTCTTGAATGACTTATCAAAACATTAATGACATTATAAACAAGTGACAAATTTACTGGCTTTCATGACAGCATTTCATACACTACCTCAATATTATCTATTGGGAAACATAGTCAAGTTATACATCAATGAGGCAAACCCCCCTTTGGTAGATACAATTGCCGAGGAATCCCGCAGGAGCCAGAATGGTTCCCAGACGATAGCTAAAGTGAGTACCTTTGTTAATTTGTAAACTAGTACTAAAAGGTATATTTCATATTTGACATTCTTACATACTTCTAAAGTACACTACGCTGATCTACACCAGTCATCTATAAAATACTACAACTTCTGTACAGATACCAAACGAACAAGGTAGGTTTGGTGAAAAGGTTCATGATTACTGTATACAGTATATAATTTTCATTTCCAAATTTCAAAACCTCGACAAAGTTATATTCCTGTACTGTGCACTATTCTAAATCTCGGCAGGTTCCAAAGCCAAGGCAACTGACATTTGAAAGTCCTCAGTAACGTACCATTTCGTGTGTCACAATTAGTCCCTATGAAAGGGAGTAGACACATACAGCTTGGAGTTCAGGGATTAAGACTGGCAGCCCTTCCTAACAGCCTGTAGTGGGCCAGAAATCACGTTAGTCACTTCCTGACAAGATTAAGATTCATGCTATGCTCCCCTTCCATTGCCTACCAAAGAAATCAGTGCTACCAACACTTCCTGATATGTTCCACAATGCTACATAAACACCCAAAGTTACCCTCTTAAGGAATGCGATGATGAGATGATTGACTTATGTCGTGTACTCCCTTTTCTACTAAGGGCTAGGAAGGTGCCCTCTTGCAAAGGACTTTGGTTTTGGCAGGTGTGATCGTTATCCTGATTGAGTACCCTTTATAACCTCAGACCATGGGGGCCGTGAACCCTCGACCTAATGCCTCAGAGCCGCAGACCCTTTTAAGGTATGTAAGACTTCAATTTGAGTTAGGTTAGGTTAGTTAGAGAAAGTTATTTAAGTACCCAAATTGCCCACCAATATCAGTTCTAACAAAATATAAAAATAGAAATTTCCAAGAAAAACAATCATAAAATTAATATGAAACACATCAAAACCTATTAGAAAAAAATAATTTAGTCCAAAAATTGAAGAGGTACATAAAAAGAACCATAACCGCAAAGTTTACTGCTCCCATGTTTGAAATTGAACTGATTAACCAATTCATAATTACTTGGTTTAATAGACTGGCAATGGTTTTTCCATGACAGAATATGGCACACGAAGCACAAGAGATTCCCAAAATCTAATTACAGGCCAGAGAAAGTTATCAGAGTATTCCAACTGTACCAAATAAAACCACCAGTGTGATGATACAGCTGAAGGTCTTTTGGACTTAAATATGACTGTTCAGGACAGTTCGATGTTAAAGTTTTCCTTCACTTAAGGTTCTTTTCCCATGCCTATAGCTACACAATATATCCTTTCATAATCGTTACACACCTATTATTATCCCCTCTCATCTTATAAGTCACAACACTCCATCTCTGCTTCTCTTTATGCTTTCTTGGTGCCCATACCGGCATATCCGATGAGGGCAATTTTCTTCGCCCGTCCTGGTGTCATACTCATAAAAAAATTTTAAATAAAAGGCGAAAATGGTATTGTGAAGCTTAGGCCAAAACTTTCGCCCCAACAAAGCTTTCCTTGGTAAAATAACGATTGATTTACCTCCGTTTTGAAGGGTGAAGGCGAAGCTCTTCTCGTTGATCGATGACATAAGTAACAAATTCGTTTGTAGTAGCGAATAAGGTACAAACAACAATGACAATCAAGTAGTAGTAGTAGTAGAATAGTTGGGTGGGATATGCCTTTTGGAATGCCTCCCAAGTCTTGGTTTTGCTTTGCTAGATTGTTTGTGCGGTTTTTATTATTTGATTTCTTCTTCTACAAATACTTTTTATAAATTTCTTTCTTTCTTTGACGTCTATTTCACTGCAATAGCTAAATAACAATATATTAGCAATTATTTCAATTTTCTTTTCTATATATGGTTGTGCTAAAAAACTATATTCTGTTCTTATTTGTGCATATGTTTCACAAAATAATAGAAAATGTTCCAGGCTCTCTTCACATTGTTCACAGGTTGGGCAGGTAGTATCTTTATTTTTACATTTATTTCTCCATCGTAGGTCTAGGGTGTTTGTTCGGCATCTTTCTAGTAATCTCGATTCCTCAGTATTGTCATACCATGTTATTTCTCGTATGTTGTTTTTGTATTCTTTATATAGTACCAGAGTTGATTTATCTTCTATTTCTGTTTTCCAAACTTCTGTGTCCCACTTACTTATGCATTTCTTTAACTCCTCTTTCTTTGCCGATTTTAGCTTTGTTATATCTATTTGCAGAGCATCCATATATTCTCTTAGCTTTTTCATCCAAGGTATTTTGTTCTCTTCATATTGTTTTTTGAATATTTCCCTTAGCAACTCATTTCCATTTTCTTCAATGGCATGCTTGGCATAGAGAATTTTGTTTTTTATGTCTCTTGCATTGCAAGATGAAGCTCCTATATCTGCTCTCAATGCTGCTGTTTTTGTATGAGGGTAGCTTCAAGATTGCTCTGTACACTTTATATTCAATTCTTTGGAGGTCTTGTAAGTCTGTTTCCCTATATACTAATACATCTGTACCATAAAGATATGATGGCATCGCCAGTCCTTTCCAGTACGTTTTTCCGATAAGTAGCCTATTGCAGCTGCTTTCAATTATTGAGTATATTGTATTTGCTAATTTTATTGCTTTTTCAATTGATGCTTTTGTGTGGTCTCTGAAGTATGTTCTTTTATTTGTTATTTTGATACCTAGGTACACCTAGTTGTCAGAATAACGCCTAGATAGGTTCTCAAAAGTGTCGGGTAAATGGAAAATCGCGTGAAAAAACGAGTTATTTTCCATAGGAAACAATGATAAAGGGCATAGATACGTTCCAAACCTTGCATAGACACACCATGCCTGTTA
>JAXCGZ010000550.1:35000-57553 GCA_037179515.1 Halocaridina rubra | reverse complement strand
GGATGAAGGAAATATTTTTGTATCCGACATAAATATATTATAATAACAGTATTTATTATAATAATGATAATAATTAATAAATAATAATAATAATAATAATAATAATAATAATAATAATAATAATAATAATAATAATAATAATAATAATAATAATAATAATAATAATAATAATAATAACAACAATAATAATAATATTAATAATAATAATAATAATAATAATAATAATAATAATAATAATAATAATAATAATAATAATAATAATGGTAATAATAATAGTAATAATAATAATAATAATAATAGTAATAATAATAATAATAATAATAATAATAATAATAATAATAATAATAATAATAATAATAATAATAATAATAATAATAATAATAATAATAATAATAATAATAATAATAATAAAATTATGTTGATATTACAAATCAATAATAATGTAGATGTTGGAAATTTTTATGGTTACAAATATTTCACTAGGGTTTATGGAAGACACCTAGTTCTAGATGTAGATACTCATATAATAGTAGTTGTAGTAGAAGTAGTAGTACTAGTAGTAGTAGTACAAGGAAAAGAATAACATAATATCTTGCATGATGAATTCTCACTTCGCCTTGAAGGTTTCTTTCATTGCGTTCCAATTATCAACCAATATTATGCTGAAGACTGGACTGCGGTAGCTCAGTGGTAGAGTTCGCGTCGGTCATTGACTAACGTAGATTCGAGCCCTTCGCTGAACGTTAGGAAGGGCATTTAATCTTATTCCCTCAGTTCCAACGTGCCAGTGTTCACCTCCATTCATTTGGAAAGTTGAGACAAATAAAATGGTGCACGCCGTTTGAGTTCTTACAATTCGTACAGATATATGCAAAATATTGTGTTTTCATTGATGATGCAATTACTTCCACATTCTTAAGATAACTTAGTAAAGTTCTAATATATTGAAACAGAACAAGTGATCTCTGATCCGGTTAGTATAATATGGCTGCATGACTTTTCACAGACATGACACTTGATTCCTGAAATATATATATATTTTTTTTTAATTTATATTATTAAAGACTAAATTATTCCTGGAATGTTGTTGTTAGTATTGTTTCCTAAGCTGACTGATACGTTTTCTTTACTCCTGTCAGTCATATTTGTAGCTTCTGTTTGTGTCACCCTATCTCAAGTCAAAGGTACTAGTGAGCCCTCAGTGGCTGGGTTTGCCACCTATTTAGTATGTAGCGAACACCTCTTCTGCATATACGATGGTGACGGGCAAGGGACATGAGCTTTCAAAAGGCACGAATTTTATACTTTCTGCACGTCTTCGCAGAAGCATTATGAAAAAAAAAAGCGACTGTGAAAAGACGAGCGTTGTGGCACTTAGACAAGCTGGAATTATGTATAAAAAAGGATAAAAAAGTAAGATAAAGGGAGCCATGAGCATATAGGGAATACTTATCATGAAACTTGAAATCATTGTCATGATCATATACAATATTCGTAACTGTGTGTAATATAATATATATATATATATATATATATATATATATATATATATATATATATATATATATATATATATATATATATATATATATATATATATATATATATATATATATATATATATATATATATATATATATATATATATATATATATATATATATATATATATATATATATATATGGCACTTGAGTAAAGTAAAGTCATGTATAGGGAAAAGAAGCATAGGCAAATAATCTTGACTTACAGAGACTAAAGAAACAAACAAATAAAGAATAAAGGAATACATTATGGGCCAGGTTAGATATTCTAATGTAAAGTTAAGGAATATAAAAAGAGAATCTCCCCCCCCCACCGCTAACTAAAGTAAGATTCGTGCCAGGGTCAGAGTAATCAAGTTAAATCGTCGTATTTTAAGACGGTTCATGAGATGATAATGTATTTGCTGTAAACAAGCTTCTCGGATAATGAAAAACTGATATTGTATAATATAATAGTGTGTGTGTGTGTGTGTGTGTGTGGTGTGTGTGTGTGTGTGTGTGTGTGTGTTTGTGTATGTGTGTGTGTGTGTGTGTGTGTGTGTGTGTGTGTGTGTGTGTGTGTGTGTGTGTGTGTGTGTGTGTGTGTGTGTGATTACCTAATTGTGTTTACGCGAAAGAGCCCAAAGCTCGTATCTTCCCGTCTCCTCATCGGTTCCATTTTTTACTTAGTGATACTCATCATACCTGTCCTTAAAACTATGGATTGAGATAGCATTAACTTCCTCCTCGCTTAGCGAATTCCAATTATCAAATACTCTTACACTGAAAAAGTATTTCCTTACATCCTGCAAAGAAGTTTTCTTACGAAGCTTCAAACTATGACCTCTAGTTCTAGAGCCTGCCATATCAAAATATCGATCCCAATCCACTCTATCATAACCATGAAGGAATTTAAAGACTGTCACCATATCCCCACCTCAATCTTCTAGCTTCGAGTGATGGTAAGTCTAATTCCCTCAGCCTCTCATCATAACTGAGATTACGTATTTCTGGCACCAGTTTCGTGGCATGTCTTTTAACTTTTTCAAGCTTAGCTTTGTGCTTTTTCAAGTGCGGATTCCAAAAGGGGGCTGCATATTCGGGTTTTGGCCTCACATAGGTTACATAAATATTTCTGAACATTTCCTTGTCCATATGCCTGAAGGCTACCCTTACATTTGATAAGAAAGCATATGCTGCCCTTACTATGCCATATATATGTATTTCTGGAGACAAATCTGCCAGTATGTTTACTTCTAGATCTCTCTCATTTTCTGTCTCTTGAAGTTGTACTCCAGCCACCGAGTAGTCAAGCTTGGGCCTTCTTGCACTTGTACCCATTCTCATTACCTTACATTTTGAAGTATTGAATTTCATTAGCCACTTTTCTGACCACTCGTGCAAACTATTTAGATGTTCCTGAAGTTCTCTACCATTGTTCTCGTTTCCTACTTTCTTCACAATCTTTGCATCAGCAGCAAACATATTCATGAATAAATTTACAGACTCTGGTAGATCATTTACATATACAAGGAACAAAAATGGCCCTAAAACTGAACCCTGTATAACTCCACTACTAACTCTTCTCCATTCAGACACTGAGTGTCTTACTCTAACCCTCTGTTCCCTTCCTTCTAAGTAAGTTTTTATCCATATCAAGACATTTCCACCTATTCTAGCCATTGTTTGCAGCTTGCTAATAAGTCTCCCATGTGGAACAGTGTCAAATGCTTTCTGGAAGTCTAGGAATATGCAATCTGCCCAGCCCTCTCTTTCCTGTAAGATTCGGCTTACCTCATCATAAAATTCTATTAAGTTTCTTACTGTTGATCTACCTTTTCTGAAGCCATGTTACCTCACTGACAAAATGTTGAAGGATTCCAAGTGAAGAGAGATATGTTTCCTTAGTATTTTCTCCATAACTTTGCAAACTATGCTGGTCAAGGAAACTGGTCTATAGTTCAGAGCGGTATACGTCCTTCCCTTTTTGAAGATAGGTATCACGTTTGCTTGTTTCCAGCATCTTGGAATCTCCCCTGACTCCAGTGACTTTTTAAATATGATACTCAGTGCCACTGATATTGAGTTTGCGCATATTTTAAGTACATGAGGGGATATGTCATAAGGACCTGTAGCTTGGACCAGGACCTTGCATACCTCTGTGGCTGTAAGGATGATGCTCTCTAATACCGGCCCTTGAGCTTCTATCTCTGCAATCTGAGGGGGTGGGGTATTTTCTACTGTAAATACTGACTGAAACTCCTTGTTTAATTCTTTGCAGATCTCTTCATCCGTCTCAGTGAAGCTTCCATCCTCTCTCTTTAGCCTTAAAACTAGTTCTTTTACCTTCAGTTTTCCTATGGTA
Source organism: Halocaridina rubra (assembly GCA_037179515.1). NCBI lineage: Eukaryota > Metazoa > Arthropoda > Malacostraca > Decapoda > Atyidae > Halocaridina > Halocaridina rubra. The sequence goes on along the minus strand of JAXCGZ010000550.1, from coordinate 53,667 downwards.
AAGCTGTGGAAAACCTTGGGATTTTCTTTAACCTTCCTGGTGATGTCCCTCTCATAGTCTCTCTGTGCCTCTCTTCTTTTACTTCGGTAGTCATTTCTTGCTCTTTTGTAGGTTTGCCAGGCATTTATGTTTTTTCTCCTCCTATACCTTTTCCAGCATTTGTCTCTCCACTCCTTAGCTCTTTTACACTCATTATCGAGCCATTTCTCTCTGGTATGAATTACACCTACTTTGGTGAAAGGTATGCAGCAATCTACTATCATCCCATATTTCTCACAAAAGATGTCATACATTTCTTGTACAGATTTGTTGTAAAATAAGGCTTTCCAGTCAATAACTGCAAAAAGCTCATTCATTTTGATGTAATCTCCTCTCGGATAGTTGCTCCTCATGTCCTCAGTGCCTCTACTCTCAGGTAGAATATCTTCAATGATATACTCCATCAACAACACACAGTAGTCACTCTTTCCAATTGATGGTTCACACTCAATTTTTTCAATATCCAACACATTATCTGTGAATACTAGATCAAGAAGTGATGGCTCATCCCCACCCCTGGCCCTCGTTGGTTCCATTACATGTTGGTGTAGGAAATTCCCTTGTACGCAATCTAGGAATCTTGCCCCGAATGTGTCCTCACCACTCTGTGGGTCAAGATTTATTTAATCTATCTCTTTATGATTAAAATCCCCCATAATCAAAATCCTACATTTTCTCTCCCGTGCCATGTTAACAACTGAGTTTATGACTTCAATAGTACCTATATGACTTTCCTCATAAATATTTAGCCTATTCTGGTTCCTTGGTGGGTTATATACAACAGTTATTATAATGTTCTCTGACCCTGTATTTATGCGAACAACAAGAAATTCCTTGAACTCACTTTCTATAGCCAAGTTTATTTCTTCAACTTGAACCCTTTCACTTATGAGCAGTGCTATCCCTCCGCCAGTCCTCTCAGATCTTTCAACCCTTTATATTCTGAAGCCCTTAGGAAAAACTGTGACACTGTTAATGTCCTCACTCAACTTAGTCTCTGTAATTGCTACTTCATCTGCCTTGCTGTTGTGAATCCTATCTTTTAATTCTCCTGCCTTACCAGCTAATCCATCAGCATTTGTGGATAACAATCTTGATGAGGCCCCATCCCCTGATCTTCTGTCATTATCTTCTTTATCTCCCCTTTGTCTGGAAGAACTCTGAAATGAAAATTTTTCTTCTCTTCTTCATTTCTTTCCTCTCTCTTCCTGTGTTCTGCATCGTCTAATGAACACTTCTTTGAATTCTTGAAGGTCTTTTAGACTTTTCTTTATCAACAATATATCCCTACATGTTTCCCCTCTCTCAAAGGTTACTTTTGTTGGTCTCGGCTTTCCTTCCCTCGAATATTTGCCTAGTTGGTGAATGCTTACAATATCCTCAGGACCACAAACTACTCCAAGCTTTCTTATCAGGTCTACAACCCTAGCTTTATTTTCTTCAAGTCTCCCCTGCCATGTTGGCTCCTGGGATTCGCTTATGCCTGAGATTACCAGTGTTTTCTCTTTATCAAGTGCCTGTTTAATCAGTGGATTTGCCCTTTCCATCACAACGTCTTTCATTTTTTCGACTGCTGTCTCTTTATAGTCAACTGTTTGTATGTTTTCCAGTGCCACCATCTTTACAGCCTCTTTTACTGCCACATTCCCCTTTATTGCATCAGAAAAGGAAGTTTTCATGGCATCATGTTCCATATTCAGCTCCTGGAACTCTTTTCTAATGTGTTCAATGTTGTCCTTAATTTGGACATTCCAAGCTGCAATCTCGTCTCTCTCAGAAGAGAGCAGTGAACTAACATCTAATTCATTTAGGTTTTCATTCAGCTGTTTGTTTTTATCTTCTTGTTTAGAAATTCTGGTTTCTAGTTCACTCTTTTCCTCTTCCAGCTTCTTTATTCATTTTTCTAGTTCCTTTCTCTCCTACGCTTGTGCTTTATTTGCTTTCTCCAAAAGTCTTATTTCCTCTCTGAGTATTTCATTCTCTTTCATTTCTCTATCCATTCCGAAGTTTTATCATCAAGGCTTATAACCATTGCCTCTAAATCCTTGATTTTCTGTTTTAGTCTCCTAATAGCTACCCCTCCTTCCGACCCATGGGTGGGAGAGGTTTGGGACAGAGATGGCCTCATTTTTATGTTTTCCCTTTCACAGAATATAGAAAGAAGAGAAAGAGAAAAAAAAGAGAGAAAAACTTTTATTTAAGCTTCACACAGAATTTTTATATCTTCATATAAGTGCTATTTAGTGACTCAGTTTATCTCTTTTCTGGTAACACACATCTTAACTTAAAAATTTGACTATGGTAATTTGAGGATAAAAAGAAAAAAAATGCTAACAAAAACAAAAGCAAAAGTCAACTTGAAGAAAAATTCGAATTTGTATCTGAGGAGACACCCACCTGTTTCTGATATATATTCTTCTTAACTGATAAACTCACTTGCTAACCAAGATATGTTATCACAGGATCAGACTTTACATTTAGCTCAGTATATATATACAAAATAAAAAAGTAGTAAAAGAGAAAGCTAAAAGAAAAGAAAATAAATTGAAGAAAATTAGACAGCTGTGCTACTTTGCAACTTGACTCGGTATTGTTGACAGGTGTATTTTTGGTATTTATTTAATTATTCAATTATTTCGTGTATCAAACTAACTATCAAGTTAATATAAATGGGAAGGATACTGATTTTAACAAAATATGGAACCACATGATCAGGTAAACGGCTCAAGAGCTCTCCCCAATTTACACAAAAAATTAGGTAATGTGATGTGATGGCTTCACCTTTGGCAACTCTTCTAAATTTCCTTCAAGGCAGAACAGGACAGCTTCTTCTCTCTCCCCTCACGAACATGTTCTCAATTTTTTCCTTTAATATTTTGGACAGTCTCGTCATACAACAAATATAAATTTTTTACTCACAATACTCTGCAGGATTTCTTATTTAGGGAAATTATGTTAAAGTTTTGCTCTAAGCACTTAGTCACTCAAAAACACAAGGAAAAATTTAAGAGATACCGGGATGTGTGTACTATGTGTGTACAGTGTGTGTGTGTGTTTGTGTGTGTGGGTGGGTGGGTGGGTGGGTGGGTGGATGTTTGGGTGGGTGGGTAGGTGGGTCGATATGTGTGTGTGATAGATAGATAGATAGAGATAGATAGATAGATAGATAATAGAGAGATGGATAAATTGATAAAAAGATATATATATATATATATATATATATATATATATATATATATATATATATATATATATAGATAGAGAGAGAGAGAGAGAGAGAGAGAGAGAGAGAGAGAGAGAGAGAGAGAGAGAGAGAGAGAGAGAGAGAGAGAGAGAGAGAGAGAGAGAGCGCAATTTTGCTAAGGAAACAGACTAAATAAGCCAAACTAGCTCACTTTCATAAATAAAGTAATCCAATGAACAACCAAGCAGCCAACCAACTATAAGATGTAACATAGTTATTGATTTTTAGTAAGTAACTAGGTAAGCAACCATCCATTCAGCCTACCTACGTACTTCCTTCCTGTATATTGCCTAGTTATTAAATTAATTAATTTTAGTTTTATTTAGGGCCATTGTTGCCTGGTGGTAACAAACTTGAATTTGATGCGTCAGGTGATTGGTTCGAGATCCGCTACAGTCTGAGGCTAGAATGGCCATTCATTCAGGGTAAAGGTTGTGCACTGCCAAAACCAAAATCCTTCGAAAAGAAGACTCTGTCTAAGTCCTTATGAGAAAAGGGGATCCGTGATGTAATAGTGGGTCATCATCATGAAAGAGGTATATCCCGTTTTCATTCTGGCACTGTGCCAAAGAGCATCGCTTTATCACTTCCTCATGATTCACTGAAATTTGTTTGTTCTCAACTATTAGTAGTAAATGAAGATATTCTACTATATTTAATACCCAAGCATGCATGTATGTATGTATGTATGCACGTACGCGTGACTGGATGTATGGGTTACCTCTATGTATGCATGCATGTATGAATTTTTATGGATATATGTATGAGTGCCTTTCAAGCAGGGTGTCTCGTAGCATCTTTGGGGAAAATTTTTATTATGTTAAAAACCGTTTCTATGGATAATGTGTGTGTGTGTATGTGTGTGTGTGTATTATATGTATGTGTGTTTGTGTGTGTATGTGTGTGTGATTACCTTAATTGTGATTACATAATTGTGTTTACGGGAAAGAGCCCAAAGCTCGTATCTTCCCGTCTCCTGATCGGTTTCATTTTGTACTTTAGTGATACTCATCATACCTGTCCTTAGCACTATTCATTGAGATATCATTAACTACCTCCTCGCTTAGCGAATTCCAATTATCAACTAGTCTTACACTGAAAAAGTATTTCCTTACATCCTGCAAAGAAGTTTTCTTATGATGCTTCAAACTATGACCTCTAGTTCTAGAGCCTGCCATATCAAAATATCGATCCCTATCCACTCTATCATAACCATGAAGGAATTTAAAGACTGTCACCATATCCCCACCTCAACCTTCTAGCTTCGAGTGATTGTAAGTCTAATTCCCTCAGCCTCTCATCATAACTGAGATTACGTATTTCTGGCACCAGTTTCGTGGCATGTCTTTTAACTTTTTCAAGCTTAGCTATGTGTTTTTTCAAGTGCGGATTCCTAAAGGGGGCTGCATATTCGAGTTTTGGCCTCACATAGGTTACATAATTATATCTGAACATTTCCTTGTCCATATGCCTGAAGGCTACCCTTACAGTTCATAAGAATGCATATGCCTCCCTTACTATGCCATTTATATGTATTTCTGGAGACAAATCTGCTAATATGTTCACTCCTTGAGCTCTCTCATTTTCTGTCTATTGAAGTTGTTTTCCAGCCACCGAGTAGTCAAGCTTGGGCCTTCTTGCACTTTTACCCATTCTCATTACCTTACATTTTGAAGTATTGAATTTCATTAGCCACTTTTCTGACCACTTGTGCAGACTATTTAGATGTTCCTGAAGTTCTCTACCATTGTGCTCGTTTCCTACTTTCTTCGCAATCTTTGCAACATCTGCAAACATATTCATAAATGAACTTACAGACTCTGGTAGGTCATTTACATATACAAGGAAGAAAAGTGGCCCTAAAACTGAACCCTGTGGAACTCCACTACTAACTCTTCTCCATTCAGACACTGAGTGACTTACTCTAACCCTCTGTTCCCTTCCTTCTAAGAAAGTTTTTATCCATTCCAAGACATTTCCACCTATTCTAGCCATTGCTTGCAGCTTCTTACTAAGTATCCTATGTGGAACAGTGTCAAACGCTTTCTGGAAGTCTAGGAATATGCAATCTGCCCAGCCCTCTCTATCCTGTAAGATTCGGCTTACCTCATAATAAAATTTTAATAAGTTTGTTACTGTTGATCTACCTTCTCTGAAGCCATGTTGCCTCACTGACAAAAAGTTGAAGGATTCCAAGTGAAGAGAGATATGGTTCCTTAGTATTTTCTCCATAACTTTGCAAACTATGCTGGTCAAGGAAACTGGTCTATAGTTCAGAGCGGTATCCCTCCTTCCCTTTTAGAAGATAGGTATCACGTTTGCTTGTTTCCAGCATTTTGGAATCTCCCCTGACTCCAGTGACTTTTTAAATATGATACTCAGTGCCACTGATATTGAGTTTGCGCATTTTTTAAGTACATGAGGGGATATGTCATCAGGACCTGTAGCTTTATGAACATCTAACTCCATCAGCGCTAACTGTGTGTGTGTGTTTGTGTGTGTGTGTGTGTGTGTGTGTGTGTGTGTGTGAGAGAGAGAGAGAGAGAGAGAGAGAGAGAGAGAGAGAGAGAGAGAGAGAGAGAGAGAGAGAGAGAGAGAGAGAGAGAGAGAGAGAGAGAGTTCCATTAAATAGAAAAATGGCCTCGTTAGAGATAACAGACATAATGTCATACAATTAATATCATGTCAGGGAAAGATATTTTTGATATTTTTGCTTCCTATTTCTTCAATTTCTTTTATTACCTTTTCCCATTAATAAGAGATAAATGATTATCATTTCTTCTCAAATTTGGATGAAGTGAACTCCGGCCTAGTAACACGTTTGGTGATAGTTCTATATGTGCATTTGCGTATATATATATATATATATATATATATATATATATATATATATATATATATATATATATATATATATATATATATATATATATATGAATCATTTTTTACCCCGACCGGGACTCGAACCTAAGACTTATGATTACTAAGTCAAGGCGCTACCACTACACCACAGAAGATTAAAACGAATCCAACCTTATAGCTTATATCTGCTATACTTAGGAATGAACGCTTTCTAACTGAATGCCACTATGTTCATATTACAGATTCCCCAACCTCACTCGTGGCTTCATTTTAGCATTTAATTCAATTCCCAATCTCATTCGGGCCATGAAATAACCAAATAAGCACATTACATATGTCAAGACATGAATCATTTTTTACCCCGACTGGGACTCGAACCTAGGACTTATGATTACTAAGTCAAGGGACTACCACTACACCACAGAAGGTTAAAAGGAATCCAACCTTATAGCTTATATCTGCTATACTTAGGAATGAACGCATTCTAACTGAGTGCAACTATGTTCATATTACAGATTCCCCAACCTCACTCGTGGCTTCATTTTAGCATTCAATTCCCAATCTCATTCTGGCCATGAAATAACCAAATAAGCACATTACATATGAGAGAACATGAATCATTTTTTACCCCGACCGGGACTCGAACCTAGGACTTATGATTACTAAGTCAAGACGCTACCACTACACCACAGAAGGTTAAAAGGAATCCAACCTTATAGCTTATATCTGCTATACTTAGGAATGAACGCATTCTAACTGAATGCCACTATGTTCATATTAGAGATTCCCCAACCTCATTCGTGGCTTCATTTTAGCAATTAATTCAGTTCCCAATCTCATTCTGGCCATGAAATAACCAAATAAGCACATTACATATGTGAAAACATGAATCATTTTTTAACCTGACCGGGAATCGAACCTAGGACTTATAATTACTAAGTCAAGGCGCTACCACTACACCACAGATGGTTAAAAGGAATCCAACCTTATAGCTTATATCTGCTATACTTAGGAATTAACGCATTCTAACTGAATGCCACTATGTTTATATTACATATTCCCCAACCTCACTCGTGGCTTCATTTTAGCATTTAATTCAATTCCCAATCTCATTCTGGCCATGAAATAACCAAATAAGCACATTACATATGTGAAAACATGAATCATTTTTTACCCCGACCGGGACTCGAACCTAGGACTTATGATTACTAAGTCAAGGCGCTACCACTACATCACAGAAGGTTAAAAGGAATCCAACTTTATAGCTTTTATCTGCTATACTTAGAAATTAACGCATTCTAACTGAATGCCACTGTGTTCATATTACAGATTCCCCAACCTCAATCGTGACTTCATTTTAGCTTTAAATTCAATTCCCAATCTCATTCGGGACATGAAATAAACAAATAAGCACATTACATATGTAAAAACATGAATCAGTTTTTACCCCGACCGGGGCTCGAACCTAGGACTTATGATTACTAAGTCAAGGCGCTACCCCATTCACCACAGAAGGTTAAAAGGAATCCAACCTTATAGCTTTTATCTGCTATACTTAGGAATGAACGTATTCTAACTGAATGCCACTATGTTCATATTACAGATTTCCCAACTTCGCTCGTGGCTTCATTTTAGAATTTAATTCAATTCCCAATCTCATTCGGGCCATGAAATATCCAAATAAGCACATTACATATGTGAAAACATGAATCATTTTTTTTTTACTCCAACCGGGACTCTAACCTAGGACTTATTATTACTAAGTCAAGGCGCTACCACTACACCACAGAAGATTAAAAGGAATCCAACCTTATAGCTTATATCTGCTATACTTAGGAATGAACGCATTCCAACTGAATGCCACAATGTTCATATTACAGATAACCCAACCTCCCTCGTGGCTTCATTTTAGCATTTACCTCAATTCCCAATCTCATTCGGGCCATGAAATAACCAAATAAGCACATTACATATGTGAAAACATGAATCATTTTTTACCCCGACCGGGACTCGAACCTAGGACTTATGATTACTAAGTCAAGGCGCTACCACTACACCACAGAAGGTTAAAAGGAATCCAACATAATAGCTTTTATCTGCTATACTTAGGAATGAACGCATTCTAACTGAATGCCACTATGTTCATATTACAGATTCCCCAACCTCACTCGTGGCTTCATTTTAGAATTTAATTCAATTCCCAATCTCATTCGGGCCATGAAATAACCAAATAAGCACATTACAAATGTGAAAACATGAATAATTTTTTTTTTACTCCGACCGGGACTCGAACCTAGGACTTATTATTACTAAGTCAAGGCGCTACCACTACACCACAGAAGATTAAAAGGAATCCAACCTTATAGCTTATATCTGCTATACTTAGGAATGAAAGCATTCTAACTGAATGCCACTATGTTCATATTACAGATTCCCCAACCTCACTCGTGGCTTCATTTTAGCATTTATTTCAATTCCCAATCTCATTCGGGCAATAAAATAACCAAATAAGCACATTACATATGTGAAAACATGATCATTTTTTACCCCGACCGGGACTCGAACCTAGGACTTATGATTACTAAGTCAAGGCGCTACCACTACACCACAGAAGGTTAAAAGGAATCCAACCTTATAGCTTATATCTGCTATACTTAGGAATGAACACATTCTAACTGAATGCCACTATGCTCATATTTCAAATTCCCCAACCTCACTCGTGGCTTCATTTTAGCATTTAATTCAGTTCCCAATCTCATTCGGGCCATGAAATAACCAAATAAGCACATTACATATGTGAAAACATGAAACATATTTTACCCTGACCGGGACTCGAACCTAGGACTTATAATTACTAAGTCAAGGCGCTACCACTACACCACAGATGGTTAAAAGGAATCCAACCTTATAGCTTATATATGCTATACTTAGGAATTAACGCATTCTAACTGAATGCCACTATGTTTATATTACAGATTCCCCAACCTCACTCGTGGCTTCATTTTAGCATTTAATTCAATTCCCAATCCCATTCTGGCCATGAAATAACCAAATAAGCACATTACATATGTGAAAACATGAATCATTTTTTACCCCGACCGGGAATCGAACCTAGGACTTATGATTACTAAGTCAAGGCGCTACCACTACACCACAGAAGATTAAAAGGAATCCAACCTTATAGCTTTTATCTGCTATACTTAGGAATTAACGCATTCTAACTGAATGCCACTGTGTTCATATTACAAATTCCCCAACCTCACTCGTGACTTCATTTTAGCATTTAATTCAATTTCCAATCTCATTCGGGCCATGAAATAAACAAATAAGCACATTACATATGTGAAAACATGAATCAGTTTTTACCCCGACCGGGACTCGAACCTAGGACTTATGATTACTAAGTCAAGGCGCTACCCCTACACCACAGAAGGTTAAAAGGAATCCAACCTTATAGCTTTTATCTGCTATACTTAGGAATGAACTCATTCTAACTGAATGCCACAATGTTCATATTACAGATTCCCCAACCTCACTCGTGGCTTCATTTTAGAATTTAATTCAATTCCCAATCTCATTCGGGCCATGAAATAACCAAATAAGCACATTACATATGTGAAAACATGAATAATTTTTTTCTTACTCCGACCGGGACTCGAACCTAGGACTTATTATTACTAAGTCAAGGCGCTACCACTACACCACAAAAGATTAAAAGGAATCCAACTTTATAGCTTTTATTTGCTATACTTAGGAATGAATGCATTCTAACTGAATGATACTTTGTTAATATTACAGATTACCCAACCTCACTCGTAGCTTCATTTTAGCATTTATTTCAATTCCCAATCTCATTCGGGCCATGAAATAACCAAATAAGCACATTACATATGTGAAAACATGAATCATTTTTTACCCTGACTGGGACTCGAACCTAGGACTTATGATTCCTAAGTCAAGGCGCTACCACTACACCACAGAAGGTTAAAAGGAATCCAACTTTATAGCTCTTATCTGCTATACTTAGGAATTAACGCATTCTAACTGAATGCCACTGTGTTCATATTACAGATTCCCCAACCTCACTCGTGACTTCATTTTAGCATTTAATTCAATTCCCAATCTCATTCGGTCCATGAAATAAACAAATAAGCACATTACATATGTGAAAACATGAATCATTTTTTTTTTACTCCAACCGGGACTCTAACCTAGGACTTATTATTACTAAGTCAAGGCGCTACCACTACACCACAGAAGATTAAAAGGAATCCAACCTTATAGCTTATATCTGCTATACTTAGGAATGAACGCATTCCAACTGAATGCCACTATGTTCATATTACAGATAACCCCACCTCACTCGTGGCTTCATTTTAGCATTTACCTCAATTCCCAATCTCATTCGGGCCATGAAATAACCAAATAAGCACATTACATATGTGAAAACATGAATCATTTTTTACCCCGACCGGGACTCGAACCTAGGACTTATGATTACTAAGTCAAGGTGCTACCACTACACCACAGAAGGTTAAAAGGAATCCAACATAATAGCTTTTATCTGCTATACTTAGGAATGAACGCATTCTAACTGAATGCCACTATGTTCATATTACAGATTCCCCAACCTCACTCGTGGCTTCATTTTAGAATTTAATTCAATTCCCAATCTCATTCGGGCCATGAAATAACCAAATAAGCACATTACAAATGTGAAAACATGAATAATTTTTTTTTTACTCCGACCGGGACTCGAACCTAGGACTTATTATTACTAAGTCAAGGCGCTACCACTACACCACAGAAGATTAAAAGGAATCCAACCTTATAGCTTATATCTGCTATACTTAGGAATGAAAGCATTCTAACTGAATGCCACTATGTTCATATTACAGATTCCCCAACCTCACTCGTGGCTTCATTTTAGCATTTATTTCAATTCCCAATCTCATTCGGGCAATAAAATAACCAAATAAGCACATTACATATGTGAAAACATGATCATTTTTTACCCCGACCGGGACTCGAACCTAGGACTTATGATTACTAAGTCAAGGCGCTACCACTACACCACAGAAGGTTAAAAGGAATCCAACCTTATAGCTTATATCTGCTATACTTAGGAATGAACACATTCTAACTGAATGCCACTATGCTCATATTTCAAATTCCCCAACCTCACTCGTGGCTTCATTTTAGCATTTAATTCAGTTCCCAATCTCATTCGGGCCATGAAATAACCAAATAAGCACATTACATATGTGAAAACATGAAACATATTTTACCCTGACCGGGACTCGAACCTAGGACTTATAATTACTAAGTCAAGGCGCTACCACTACACCACAGATGGTTAAAAGGAATCCAACCTTATAGCTTATATCTGCTATACTTAGGAATTAACGCATTCTAACTGAATGCCACTATGTTTATATTACAGATTCCCCAACCTCACTCGTGGCTTCATTTTAGCATTTAATTCAATTCCCAATCCCATTCTGGCCATGAAATAACCAAATAAGCACATTACATATGTGAAAACATGAATCATTTTTTACCCCGACCGGGAATCGAACCTAGGACTTATGATTACTAAGTCAAGGCGCTACCACTACACCACAGAAGATTAAAAGGAATCCAACCTTATAGCTTTTATCTGCTATACTTAGGAATTAACGCATTCTAACTGAATGCCACTGTGTTCATATTACAAATTCCCCAACCTCACTCGTGACTTCATTTTAGCATTTAATTCAATTTCCAATCTCATTCGGGCCATGAAATAAACAAATAAGCACATTACATATGTGAAAACATGAATCAGTTTTTACCCCGACCGGGACTCGAACCTAGGACTTATGATTACTAAGTCAAGGCGCTACCCCTACACCACAGAAGGTTAAAAGGAATCCAACCTTATAGCTTTTATCTGCTATACTTAGGAATGAACTCATTCTAACTGAATGCCACAATGTTCATATTACAGATTCCCCAACCTCACTCGTGGCTTCATTTTAGAATTTAATTCAATTCCCAATCTCATTCGGGCCATGAAATAACCAAATAAGCACATTACATATGTGAAAACATGAATAATTTTTTTCTTACTCCGACCGGGACTCGAACCTAGGACTTATTATTACTAAGTCAAGGCGCTACCACTACACCACAAAAGATTAAAAGGAATCCAACTTTATAGCTTTTATTTGCTATACTTAGGAATGAATGCATTCTAACTGAATGATACTTTGTTAATATTACAGATTACCCAACCTCACTCGTAGCTTCATTTTAGCATTTATTTCAATTCCCAATCTCATTCGGGCCATGAAATAACCAAATAAGCACATTACATATGTGAAAACATGAATCATTTTTTACCCTGACTGGGACTCGAACCTAGGACTTATGATTCCTAAGTCAAGGCGCTACCACTACACCACAGAAGGTTAAAAGGAATCCAACTTTATAGCTCTTATCTGCTATACTTAGGAATTAACGCATTCTAACTGAATGCCACTGTGTTCATATTACAGATTCCCCAACCTCACTCGTGACTTCATTTTAGCATTTAATTCAATTCCCAATCTCATTCGGTCCATGAAATAAACAAATAAGCACATTACATATGTGAAAACATGAATCAGTTTTTACCCCGACCGGGACTCGAACCTAGGACTTATGATTACTAAGTCAAGGCGCTACCCCTACACCACAGAAGGTTAAAAGGAATCCAACCATATAGCGTTTATCTGCTATACTTAGGAATGAACGCATTCTAACTCAATGCCACTATGTTCATATTACAGATTCCCCTACCTCACTCGTGGCTTCATTTTAGAATTTAATTCAATTCCCAATCTCATTTGGGCAATGAAATAACCAAATAAGCATATTACATATGTGAAAACATGAATCATTTTTTTTTTACTCCGACCGGGACTCGAACCTAGGACCTATTATGACTAAGTCAAGGCGCTACCACTACACCACAGAAGATTAAAAGGAATCCAACCTTATAGCTTATATCTGCTATACTTAGGAATTAACGCATTCTAACTGAATGCCACTATGTTTATATTACAGATTCCCCAACCTCACTCGTGGCTTCATTTTAGCATTTAATTCAATTCCCAATCCCATTCTGGCCATGAAATAACCAAATAAGCACATTACATATGTGAAAACATGAATCATTTTTTACCCCGACCGGGAATCGAACCTAGGACTTATGATTACTAAGTCAAGGCGCTACCACTACACCACAGAAGATTAAAAGGAATCCAACCTTATAGCTTTTATCTGCTATACTTAGGAATTAACGCATTCTAACTGAATGCCACTGTGTTCATATTACAAATTCCCCAACCTCACTCGTGACTTCATTTTAGCATTTAATTCAATTCCCAATCTCATTCGGGCCATGAAATAAACAAATAAGCACATTACATATGTGAAAACATGAATCAGTTTTTACCCCGACCGGGACTCGAACCTAGGACTTATGATTACTAAGTCAAGGCGCTACCCCTACACCACAGAAGGTTAAAAGGAATCCAACCTTATAGCTTTTATCTGCTATACTTAGGAATGAACTCATTCTAACTGAATGCCACAATGTTCATATTACAGATTCCCCAACCTCACTCGTGGCTTCATTTTAGAATTTAATTCAATTCCCAATCTCATTCGGGCCATGAAATAACCAAATAAGCACATTACATATGTGAAAACATGAATCATTTTTTTCTTACTCCGACCGGGACTCGAACCTAGGACTTATAATTACTAAGTCAAGGCGCTACCACTACACCACAAAAGATTAAAAGGAATCCAACTTTATAGCTTTTATTTGCTATACTTAGGAATGAACGCATTCTAACTGAATGATACTTTGTTAATATTACAGATTACCCAACCTCACTCGTAGCTTCATTTTAGCATTTATTTCAATTCCCAATCTCATTCGGGCCATGAAATAACCAAATAAGCACATTACATATGTGAAAACATGAATCATTTTTTACCCCGACTGGGACTCGAACCTAGGACTTATGATTCCTAAGTCAAGGCGCTACCACTACACCACAGAAGGTTAAAAGGAATCCAACTTTATAGCTTTTATCTGCTATACTTAGGAATTAACGCATTCTAACTGAATGCCACTGTGTTCATATTACAGATTCCCCAACCTCACTCGTGACTTCATTTTAGCATTTAATTCAATTCCCAATCTCATTCGGTCCATGAAATAAACAAATAAGCACATTACATATGTGAAAACATGAATCAGTTTTTACCCCGACCGGGACTCGAACATAGGACTTATGATTACTAAGTCAAGGCGCTACCCCTACACCACAGAAGGTTAAAAGGAATCCAACCATATAGCGTTTATCTGCTATACTTAGGAATGAACGCATTCTAACTCAATGCCACTATGTTCATATTACAGATTCCCCTACCTCACTCGTGGCTTCATTTTAGAATTTAATTCAATTCCCAATCTCATTTGGGCAATGAAATAACCAAATAAGCATATTACATATGTGAAAACATGAATCATTTTTTTTTTACTCCGACCGGGACTCGAACCTAGGACCTATTATTACTAAGTCAAGGCGCTACCACTACACCACAGAAGATTAAAAGGAATCCAACCTTATAGCTTATATCTGCTATACTTAGGAATGAACGCATTCTAACTAAATGCCACTATGTTCATATTACAGATTCCCCAACCTCACTCGTGGCTTCATTTTAGCATTTATTTCAATTCCCAATCTCATTCGGGCCAGGAACTAACCAAATAAGCACATTACATATGTGAAAACATGAATCATTTTTTACCCCGACCGGGACTCGAACCTGGGACTTATGATTACTAAGTCAAGGCGCTACCACTACACCACAGAAGGTTAAAAGGAATCCAACCTTATAGCTTATATCTGCTATACTTAGGAATGAACGCATTCTAACTGAATGCCACTATGTTCATATTACAGATTCCCCAACCTCACTCGTGGCTTCATTTTAGCATTTAATTCAATTCCCAATCTCATTCGGGCCATGAAATAACCAAATAAGCACATTACATATGTGAAAACATGAATCATTTTTTACCCCGACCGGGACTCGAACCTAGGACTTATAATTACTAAGTCAAGGCGCTACCACTACACCACAGAAGGTTAAAAGGAATCCAACCTTATAGCTTATATCTGCTATACTTAGGAATTAACGCATTCTAACTGAATGCCACTATGTTTATATTACAGATTCCCCTACCTCACTCGTGGCTTCATTTTAGCATTTAATTCAATTCCCAATCTCATTCTGGCCATGAAATAACCAAATAAGCACATTACATATGTGAAAACATGAATCATTTTGTACACCGACCGGGACTCGAACCTAGGACTTATGATTACTAAGTCAAGGCGCTACCACTACACCACAGAAGGTTAAAAGGAATCCAACTTTATAGCTTTTATCTGCTATACTTAGGAATGAACGCATTCTAACTGAATGCCACTGTATTCATATTACAGATTCCCCAACCTCACTCGTGACTTCATTTTAGCATTTAATTCAATTCCCAATCTCATTCGGGCCATGAAATAAACAAATAAGAACATTACATATGTGAAAACATGAATCAGTTTTTACCCCGACCGGGACTCGAACCTAGGACTTGTGATTACTAAGTCAAGGCGCTACCCCTACACCACAGAAGGTTAAAAGGAATCCAACCTTATAGCTTATATCTGCTATACTTAGGACTGAACGCATTCTAACTGAATGCCACTATGTTCATATTACAGATTCCCCAACCTCACTCGTGGCTTCATTTTAGCATTTAATTCAATTCCCAATCTCATTCGGGCCATGAAATAACCAAATAAGCACATTACATATGTGAAAACATGAATAATTTTATTTTTACTCCGACCGGGACTCGAACCTAGGACTTATTATTACTAAGTCAAGGCGCTACCACTACACCACAGAAGATTAAAAGGAATCCAACATTATAGCTTATATCTGCTATACTTAGGAATGAACGCATTCTAACTGAATGCCACTATGTTCATATTACAGATTCCCCAACCTCAATTGTGGGTTCATTTTAGCATTTAATTCAATTCCCAATCTCATTCGGGCCATGAAATAACCAAATAAGCACATTACATGTGTGAAAACATGAATCATTTTTTACCCCGACCGGGACTCGAACCTAGGACTTATGATTACTAAGTCAAGGCGCTACCACTACACCACAGAAGGTTAAAAGGAATCCAACCTTATTGCTTATATCTGCTATACTTAGGAATGAACGCATTCTAACTGAATGCCACTATGTTCATATTATAGATTCCCCAACTTCACTCGTGGCTTCATTTTAGCATTTAATTCAATTCCCAATCTCATTCGTTCCATGAAATAACCAAATAAGCACATTACAAATGTGAAAACATGAATCATTTTTTACCCCGAACGGGACTCGAACCTAGGACTTATGATTACTAAGTCAAGGCGCTACCACTACACCACAGAATGATTCATGTTTTCACATATGTAATGTGCTTATTTGGTTATTTCATTTCCCGAATGAGATTGGGAACTGAATTAAATGCTAAAATGAAGCCACGAGTGAAGTTCGGGAATATGTAATATAAACATAGTGGCATTCAGCTAGAATGCGTTAATTCCTAAGTATAGCAGATACAAGCTATAAGGTTGGATTCCTTTTAACCTTCTGTGGTGTAGTGGTAGCGCCTTGACTTAGTAATTATAAGTCCTAGGTTCGAGTCCTGGTCGGGGTAAAAAATGATTCATGTTTTCACATATGTAATGTGCTTATTTGGTTATTTCAATGCTAAAATGAAGCCACGAGTGAGGTTGGGGAATCTGTAATATGAACATAGTGGCATTCAGTTAGAATGCGTTCATTCCTAAGTATGGCGGATATAAGCTATAAGGTTGGATTCTTTTTAACCTTCTGTGGTGTAGTGGTAGCGCCTTGACTTAGTAATCATAAGTCGTAGGTTCGAGTCCCGGTCGGGGTAAAAAATGATTCATGTTTTCACATATGTAATATGCTTATTTGGTTATTTCAATGCTAAAATGAAGCCTCGAGTGAGGTTGGGGAATCTGTAATATGAACACAGTGGCTTTCAGTTAGAATGCGTTCATTCCTAAGTATAGCAGATATAAGCTATAAGTTTGGATTCCTTTTAACCTTCTGTGGTGTAGTGGTAGCGCCTTGACTTAGTAATCATAAGGCCTAGGTTCGAGTCCCGGTCGGGGTAAAAAATTATTCATGTTTTCACATATGTAAGGTGCTTATTTGGTTATTTCATTTCCCGAATGATATTGGGAATTGAAATAAATGCTAAAATGAAGCCACGAGTGAGGTTTTGGAATCTGTAATATGAACATAGTGGCATTCAGTTAGAATGCGTTCATTCCTAAGTATAGCAGATATAAGCTAAAAGGTTGGATTCCTTTTAATCTTCTGTGGTGTAGTGGTAGCGCCTTGACCTAGTAATCATAAATCCTAGGTTCGAGTCCCGGTCGGGGTAAAAAATGATTCATGTTTTCACATATGTAATGTGCTTATTTATATATATATATATATATATATATATATATATATATATATATATATATATATATATATATATATATATATATATATATATATATATATATATATATATATATATATATATATATATATATATATATATATATATATATATATATATATATATATATATATATATATATATATATATATATATATATATATATATATATATATATATATATATATATATATATATATATATATATATATATATATATATATATATATATATATATATATATATATATATATATATATATATATATATATATATATATATATATATATATATATATATATATATATATATATATATATATATATATATATATATATATATATATATATATATATATATATATATATATATATATATATATATATATATATATATATATATATATATATATATATATATATATATATATATATATATATATATATATATATATATATATATATATATATATATATATATATATATATATATATATATATATATATATATATATATATATATATATATATATATATATATATATATATATATATATATATATATATATATATATATATATATATATATATATATATATATATATATATATATATATATATATATATATATATATATATATATATATATATATATATATATATATATATATATATATATATATATATATATATATATATATATATATATATATATATATATATATATATATATATATATATATATATATATATATATATATATATATATATATATATATATATATATATATATATATATATATATATATATATATATATATATATATATATATATATATATATATATATATATATATATATATATATAT